>JAOBAT010098190.1:0-16192 GCA_026413305.1 Hydrozoanthus tunicans
ACCAAAAAGACACAAAGTAACCCCCCTCACATTTACAAAAACCAAACTTTTATCTAAGAATTCAAATTTTAAGAAATCTTAAGCTAAATCCAAACTCTTATTTTCCCCTCCGTTACTTTTTTAGGCCAAAAAGTTTTAATAAAATTTTAACTGCCAAGTCAAAAATTGTCATTTCCCACAAAGTTCTAATTTAGATAAGCACATATAATATTATTTTACTACAATAATCAAATAATAAGTATTAGTCCATTTATTTTGCATGGAACATTTGTAACGGAGGGGAATACTTTGTAACAGAGGGGAAAGCATGCTTTGCCAAACTTGAATTTTTTATCATGAAGAGTTTAGTTTTGCAACCTGCATGTTTTGTCTGTTTGTTTAACACAGTTTTATTTATTTATTCACTGATCTGTTAGCTTTGTATTTTCTCGAGTTCTTAATTGGGTCACCTACTTGATTGCTATGCATTTCTTTAAAAGTGTTACAGTCACAATCCAGCCTCAGTTTGAAATGCTGAATATATTATAGAGTGTGACCATTCAAATCGAGTAGAAATGAGGTATGTTATTAGATTTATCAGATTTAGGTTTTTGAAGTTTTATATTAATTCATAAGTATATACGCCTTCCGAATTTTCCTAAAATTTTGTCAAATATCAAATTTAGTTTTCTTAACAAATGGATCTGAATTGAAAACACTGCTATTCACTGATTGAGTTTGCAGACCCTGCTGAAAGATAATTGTTTGAGATAACTAAGTTACAAGACTACTAATTGTACAAACCTGGGTACAGGTGTATCAACATATTATGTGATATTTACTCTTCTTAGCAGCCTCTACTAAATATACATTGTAGTATGTACAGTTCTAATTCTTTTAAAGTTCTTTTTTTTACCTGGCTCTGTTTTATATTTTAAGTGGTTGAACCTCTTGTAAGCACCTCATGCTTTTTAAATGAGCATTTGATATTGTGGACACAGTTTTCCCCTCCGTTACACTACCATGTCTAAATTTGAAAGCCCCTCTTAAAAATCTTTTATCCTAAATGTTTTTTATTATGTAGGTACGTTCACTATACAATAGCTGTTCCTGACAATATAATGTATTTCTGATTTTCATTAAGAATTCAGAGAATTTCGAGTTAAAAAATAAATGTTTGAAAACTGACAGTTTTCTGATTCCCCTCCGTTACAGCAACATTTTGCTTGATATTATAAGCAAATGTACGAAAAACTGAAACTGTCTACATCTAAGTTAAAACATACCAACTCTCCAACATTACTGTATGTGCACTTCTGAATATAATTTAACAATTGAGAAAAAATAACTGTTTTAAACTCTCTGAAATTCCCCTCCGTTACAAGGCCAATACCATGGAATGCCCCTAAAACAATTTGTGGTTAAGGGAAGGGTAGTCCTAATTAATGCTCTTGTTAACCCTCTGTGGCACCATCATTGACTCTTAAGAAGTGCTCTTGATGAATGCTAAGCTTTGTTGTTGTTATTAATGTTACCTAAATATTTTACTGGTTTTTGTTGAAAATCCAGGTGTTACATTAGCTCAACTAAAAGAATAACTGAATTGAACTACATACAGAGAGGCCTTTAAAAAAATCTTTCCACTGAATTTATGAAGCAAATTCTTCCAATACATTTGAAATTAAGGCTAGCTTGTAAAAATAAGAAACTCAAGAAAAACTAAAAAAATTTTGTATGAAATAGGTTGTTCCCCAAAAAAATTACCAGGAAGGTGAATATAATTAATTGTGGAGTTTCAGAAAATGAGCTGATCGGGATAAGAATTTACTACCATTTTGTTTGAAAGGGATCAGCTTAATGTTTCCACAACTTTTTTTAAATTTCAAAGTTTTAGGGCTGTTGGTCACCATGACCTCTAACTGTCCTATTTGTTACATTCTAAAGGTAAAAGTGATAGTGCAAGCAATGAAAACCCCTCTGGAGATACCCTAGATGGTGGTCAGTCATTTGATCCACTCACAGATATCGCCTCTGGAAGTAATATGCAGGTAAACGGCATAATGATGTGAAATGAGACCAGTCTTAACACTTCCAATTTAAGTACTCATTCACCTCCTTATTACCGAGAATGTTCTATTTCCATAATTAATACTCAGGAATATTAATGTAAAGGTAAATTTATGTGTTATTGAAGGTATCTTTTTTTTAAAAAAATTAGTGCAATTAGACAAAACACTTTGTGTTTCAACAAGACAAAAGTTTTATTTGGAAAAATAGTACAATTATTGTATACTTTTTTTCTGATCCTATTAAAGTTTTTAGTTAGTAAATAGATATATGGATGGAGTCATACAACATATCCTCAAAATTTTTTTATCAAAAAAAATGAAACATATAGATTGTTTAATGCAATATTTATCCAGTGTTTTTGACATGCTATAAAAAATGAAAATTACTGAGCAGTATTTTTATTTATTTATAAAGTTATCACCAGAAAATTAAAGTTGTTGAAACTAACACACAAATTTCACACGTAACATGAAATTGACAAATTTATGTTAATTCATGAGTTTTAGGTAATTAGATTTTTCTCTAGTCTTATCCCATAGGAGTTCAATAAAATTTTCCCCCACCATTTAATCATAAAACTGTTAATCCTAAGTGAAATTAGTTATTAATTCTTATTTTGATCATTGTAGGTTATGAGCAGCACTACCAATGAAGACGTGACAGAGCCCGTGGGGTCGAACACCACAAATGAACCTGGCAATCAGGAGTCCCCAATAGTAGTGTACATTCAAACTCACATGAATCGTCCAATAGAAAGTGAAGCTGAACAAAGTGGTTTCACTCCTATTCAGTACACAGATCCTTTACCTTCCTTCCAACAAGGTAAGTTTTTGCTGCAGTACTTAACCAGCATTCTTTCTGAAATCTTATAAGAATGTGAGGTCAGGTACATCTTAAGTCAAAGTCATGTAAATTTATTCTGAAGCAGGGCTCAAAATTAACCAGAGGCAAGACTTTGGCAGCCTGGGTGCAAGTTGCACTAGCCATGTATATTTTCAGCATGTAATCCATACTATGTTGAATGTTCTTTTATACATTTTACAAGCTTTAGAATTTTTCTGTAGGCCATAGAAGAAATACAAAAACCAAAAATGAATCCATACTACATCTGTGTCTGTAGTTGTATGCCACAAAGAATAGCTTCAATTGTTTTCAGATTTGTTTCCAGTTCATCAGCTGCAAAGGTTCCATACAATTGTAGTAGCCATCTGACTACACATTTAGTGGCCAGTGTTCATTTTCGACTGCAATGCCCTGTGTAGATGAACAAAGTTTGATTTTATCTTGACTTTTCAGGGTTCTGTTAGGTAGCACCATGTAAACAACTAAATCTAACCAATCACCTTTCATGTTTGTTTGTTAACCATTACTGAAGTCAGACACAGTCTCAAACAGCAAAATAATGTGAATAGTGAAGTATTCTACTATTCTGTGGTCAACCATTTCAAGAGAACACAGTATTCACAGTAAAACTAATGAGAACTATAATAATTTACAACAGCTTTTTAGGCCCATTGACAGTTACACAACTTGAGTGTCTGTCAAAAGTTGTAAATCAAAATTAATGTCTATTGATAAAGATTTTAAGTGTCTGTTAATAGTAACAAGTGTCAAGGGGTTTGAATGGTAAGTAACTGTTCTTTGACTTTTCTTGATGGACATTTAAAGGGCGCTTATAACTCATTGACGCTTTTAGCTATCATTGGCCCTAAAAAGCCACCAGAGAACTTTCGTTATTGGGCCTTTTTTTATTTTTTATGCAAACAACTTTAGTTGTCTAACTAGAGTAGTCCATAATTATTGTGGCCTTGATTTTAGGGAGAGCTGTGACTACCTACTGCCCACCACAACCAACCACTGTATATGCATGGCTTTTCCCAGATTGAGTAAGATTTAGTTTGTTTCCAGCTTTGCTACATTTAATAATTTGTATTAATTTTTCCTAGAAGGGAATCCCGAACCTGTTCCAACATCAGATGTGACATGTGAGGTCATGGCCACTGGTTTTGGTGGTGGCCAAGAAGGAAACAGTGAAAGTATTTTGGAGGGGGAGGTGAGAAAAGTGTGCTTTCACTGTGTTTGAAAAAAATTAAATATTTCAGCACTAGTGCAGTCATTCTTCCAGCATGGCATTTATATTCATGTTTTTAACAATCAAGATACAACTGACATTATTTGATGAGAAGTTTGTTCTTTCCATGAAAATGCGTTTTTGTCTTCAGGTGAAAAAAAAATTAAATTCTCATTTTTGTTGTTGTTTCCAAGCTAATCATATAATGAAAAATCTATTTAATGCTCTTTTTGGTCATTTCTGTTACATTGCAATCGCACCCAGAAATGCAAGAAATTACAGTAATTGGTATTCAAAATAAAGCAATCACCCTTAACAAGAGTGCAGAAAAGTCTTGAATTGCTTTGTAGATCACCTGTGTTGTTGGTAATGAGTTAAAAAAATGAAATACAAGATCCATACAGTAATGAATGCTTTAACAACAGAGGCTAATAGATGCTTCAAATACGTCGCCTTTTAGCTTGAAAAAAATTGTCCTTGTTTGAGAGAAGAAAAGTAAATTGTGCTTCATCTTTTGAGAAGAAAGGCTCCTTCTACTTTACCAAGTTCTTAAAGGGATTCATTATCTTTGTTCGCAGTTAAGGACAATTTCTTCCATGGCTGAGCAAGAATTACAAATCTGTATGCATAATGGTAAGAGCCGTTTTTTAATTGTTCTCACTGCTCTGCTGTGTAAATATTAAAAATGCAGCATTTAAACTATATTGTTAAAGCCAGTATCACATTTTGTGAAAAACAGTTTCCCTCTCTTTCCAGTATCATCACCAATCACACCAACATTTTACAGAAACACACTGGCTCATTGGTGTGAAATTTAAAAGTTCTTGCTCTCTACTTTTTGTCTTGAAAGTCTATATTTTGCTCTCAACTGCTGTTTTCCAGGATCAGTAAGCTATCACAATTGGAAGCACAGCTCTATTCTATTATCATAATGAGTATGCTGATATACACGTAGGGCAAATGACACTGTTTCAGTATGTCGTGAAAGCACTACAATTAACCTTAAATTAAACGTACACTAAAGGCTTATCTAAATCTTGTGGTGTATTGTAAACCAGAAACGAGAGTACTTGTGTACTTTTGTTTGGAAGTTTTAGTTATCTACCGTAGAATTCGGAAAGTATCAGCCCCCGAAAGTAACGCCCCCCCCCCGAAAGTAGCGGGCCCCCCCCGAAAGTAGCGGCCCCTTTTGCTGGCAAATTTCGAAAGTAACGGGGGTCGTTACTTTCGGAATTCTACTGTACTCGGTTTTGTTTACTGTTTGTTCATCTGGTTACGTTACATTGCAGGAATATGAATATCAATGGAATTGACTTTTAAATTGTCATAAAACGTGCCCTCTTTGTGAGGGAGCATTTCGAGTTACAAATGCTTTTTACCTGTCCGAAAATAACGGCGGCCCCTTTTGCCGGCAAAACCCGAAAGTAACGGCCCCCGTTACTTTCAGAATTCTGCGGTATTTAATAAGATTGAGTTGCGGTACAACTAGATGGCAAACCAAAAGGAAATTAGCTTTTTTTCTTGTTCAGGTTTCCTTACATCCAGTCATGTGGGCAATTAGTGCATTCAAAGTTTGTTTCAAAGTTGTTACTTGAGCGGTGTGTTGGAACAGCTTCGTCTCATCTTTTGTGGTTATTCTTGAGAATATCCTCTGTCGTAGTACAAAAACCGTTTTCTTTTCCTAGGTAACGAACATGACAATTGCTGGATTTGCTCCAAAAACCCTAAGAAAGGTGCTGGCACAAACAGTGACAAACCGTTCAGGTGTGAAGTATGTAACAAGACCTTCCCAGTTGCAGCCCACTTGAAAAGACATCAGAGAACACATACTGGCGAGAGGCCACACCAGTGCCAGCAGTGCGGCAGAGCTTTTGCTCTTGCACAGAACCTTAAACTCCATATGAGGATACACACAGGAGAGAAACCTTACTCCTGTACATATTGTGAAAAAAGGTTTCCCGGTCATTCCGACCTTGCTAAACACCTGCGCACGCACACAGGGGAAAGGCCCTACAAATGTGAACACTGTGATCAGTCGTTTGCTTCAGCCTCAGGCCTTCGTAGGCACCATCTTGTTCACACTGGTGAAAAGCCACACAGCTGTCCCCATTGTGAGAAGACTTTCAGACGGCGATGGCATCTAATCCTGCATATTCGTGCACACACCGGTGAGACACCTCACCCTTGCCACTTGTGTGACAAAGCATATCGAGACAAAACTAGTCTTAACAAGCACCTGCGAGATCACATGTCAGGCAAACTTGAAGAAAAACAGCGCCTCAAGGAAGAACGGGCTGCCATTACTGCTGCTAAAACTCTTGCACGATCTAGTGCTAGTTTACGAAAAAGAAGAAAGAAGAGCATGAGAAGGGCCAAGGAAGCATCTGTAAATCCTTCTGGGACCGAACCAGGTGCAACTTCTGAGCAAGGTGAAAGCTCTAGGCAAGAAGAAAGACTAAACACTGGTGATGCCGCGACAAAAAGGAGAAAACCACAAAAACCAAGGCAGAAAAGAACAAGATCTGACAATAAAGGAGACAATCAGACAACTTCCAAACGAGGGCGCAAGAGTCAGCAACAAACCAAAAGTGTCACGAACCGCCTTGAAGCAAATGAAATTGGAGGTAGCGAAGACAGTTCTGATAAACGGGAAGGATCTCAGGGAGGTAAACCACCGGAGAATGATGGAAATAATGATCTAGTTGGAGGCAATCAAGGAGAGAAGCTACAGGCATTAGCAGACGCAGCCGCAACCATTCATGCGAGCAACCTTTTGGCGTCACAAGCAGTGGGTGGTGAACAAGTGATTGCATCCACTGGTGATGCAGCTGGACAAACGAGTTAATAACAATGGACATCTCTTTGAGTTAATAACAATGGACATCTCTTACAACAGTTGTTTATTATCTTTAAGCGTTTCCTTAGTAAGAAGGTTTTCATAGTAGAAGTTAACTATAACACTTTCATGGGTTGTTGAAGAAAAAGAAGTACTTGGGTTTTCATAGTATATAAGTTGGCGTTAGGTGAATCACGTATTATTGAGTGTTTCACATTAAGGAAAAACTCGTCAAAAACATTTGTCTAGATGCCCTTATATCACTCTCAGTAATGAGTTGTTTAAAGATCTTTGTAAATAACACACACTTCATTTTTATCGAGATGTTGTACTGATTTCAGGTAACAAAAGTGTAATGTATGGATCCTTCTTGGAGATCTTGTGTTGTATTTTATTTGGGGCTTTAACATTCAGAAAAGCTGAGCAGTTTAGAAGTTTTGCATTCTCTCACTTTTCTGGCTTGGACATTAGGATGTCGAGAAGCCCCAAAGCTTTAAGCTTCAAACAAAAGAAGTCAAATGCGACAGTTCTAAATACAAGCCAACATAGCTGTCGCTTTTAGTTGAATAAGAGTATTGACATCAAGATTATTTTAACTTGTTATAGAATGTTCATTAGATGTACTAGAAATTAGACGCGAATGGTCCCTCTTTTCCCAGTTGATTCCATTGAGAACAAGAAGATTCGAGATTTAGCACTCGACGAAACTTAAGCCAGTGAAAAAATTTTTTTCGCTTGGCGTGCTAGATCTTCATATTTTGTTTTTTCGACGGAATCAAGAGGAAAAAGAAGGCCTGCTAAAAGTCAAAAAATTTCTTTCCTGCCATGTACCAATTCTGGCAAGAAGATCAACTACAAATGTCGAAGTACAGCGGTACCTAGTTTATGCAGTCTATATGGCGGCGTTTTTTTTGAGGAGTTGTAGTAAGTTTCAGAATGCGACTGGTGGAACACCAGAAAGTTTCTGATATGCAAAGCGTTAAATGGTTACTTTCTTGAGTTTTCTGTTTTCCCAAAGGTTTTCCTGTATGTCCCAACATTTTCAGTTCAAGCATCAACTTTAAATTTTTCTTTCGTAAGGTAAATTGTATTTCGATGCTGATATTCTTAATTATACAATATTCAAATGTTAATGTTGAAGAATGTGATTAATAAAGGTAAACACTTATTTAGTAGTTTCAATGTTTTTCATTGGTTTAGTTTAAACCAACATAGAGCGAGCCCGCTGAGTAATTGCAGGCGCGGCGGGGCTGCATTCACTCAGCGGACTCAATCCACACCCCGTTATGACGTCACCATGATGGAATGCAAATATCAGCCAATCAAAGCTCGAAATTTGTTCAAATGTGCCACCCTATACTACTGACGTTTTTTTGTACGGCTTCGAATACTATTTCAGTAGTTATGACATAAGGTTTTTTGCAGGCAGGGTCTAATGAAGAATCTAACCTAATAGATCAAATATGGGGGTTTTTACTGTAACTCCTCTTGCAGGTCAGGGACACGAAAACTGTTGGATTTGCAGCAAACGCCCACGGAGTTCTACCGACCAGAGCAGTGATAAACCAGCGAAACCATTTAGATGCACTGTGTGTAACAAAGCGTTCCCGGTTTCTGCGCACTTGAAAAGACATCAGCGAACACACACTGGAGAAAAGCCTTACCAGTGTCAGCAATGTAACAAGACGTTTGCCCTGGCGCAGAATTTGAAACTGCATCTTCGTGTTCATACTGGAGAGAGACCGTATTCTTGTACATTCTGTGGCAAGAAGTATCCTGGTTCTTCCGATCTCGCCAGGCACGTCCGCATACATACTGGAGAAAGGCCGTATAAATGTGACCATTGCGACAAAGCTTTTATATCGGCATCAGGCCTTCGAAAACACCATCTTATCCACACGAGTGAGAGACCGCATAGCTGTCCACATTGTCCTCAAATGTTTAAGCGCAGGTGGCATCTGACACTACACATTCGTGCACATACAGGAGAGAGGCCTCATGCTTGTCATTTGTGCGACAAAGCTTATCGTGATAGAACGAGCCTCAACAAGCATCTTCGTGGACACTCGTCGGGGAAACTTGAAGAGAGGCAGCGTATGAAGGAACAACGAGCTGCTGTACGAGCTGCAAAGGCTCTCGCTCGTTCAAAGAGAAAGAAAAGAAGTTACCTACAAATTGGAGATCTCCCTTCCAACACAGAAATGGAAACATCGTCTGTTAAAGCAAAAACTAACAGCGGTCAATTAGACCAGTGGATGGCATCCATTGGCAACACATCCAACAAGACAGTTACAGAAACTGAGCCATCACGGAGTACATCGGGGAAGATACCTAATGAAAAGAAAAGAAAACCCAAACTAATGAAGAAAAACCCCAGGAAAGTCAAGAACGTTGAGAAGTCTCCAGCTGAAATCACGGATTCCATTGGATCAACCAAAGAGTGTCCAACAGTTGTAGACGTTGGATCCGAGGAGTTATTTGTTGTACAGCTTCCTGGAATCAATGCTGATGGTAGTCCAAATAATAACGGAACGGTTGGATTGTCGCAAGGGGAGAAGTTACAGGCTTTAGCTGACGCAGCAACTATTCGTGCCACCGCCTTGTCTAGCCGTGACAGTAAGGCATCAAGAGAGTCGCCTGAACTGTTAGACCAACAACAAACAACAACGCGCGTATAATCTTCAAAAACTCCCTTTTAACTGTTAACTGCTTGTAAAACTTTGTTAGCTTTTCAGAGTTTTAATAAGAAAACAACAAGTTCTTTAACGCAGAGATTAACGTTATGTCTGTGTCAATGTTTCGGCCATTTTAGAAAAAAATTGAAACCACGCGTATTTTCCCAGTTTATTGGGGCCTTCAAAGCTTGATTAGCTTGGGAAGCTGGTTCTTTTCTCTACTCATTTCTAGTAAAACAAGAAGTTTTAATCTGTAATTTCCACCAATACAATCATGGTTTCAGTAGATTCCAGTAAATTCTGTTATGTGATTAACGTAGTTGCATTCACCTGTTTAATATTATAATTCTCCTTACATTTACAAATTTGTTTTTTAGAATACTAAACTTATCACCAAAAATTTCTCTTAGATGAGTTGTGGTTTTCTCCCCACCTTTAATGACAGCCATGTGGATATAAGTAAGGAGAATTTGCACACTCATCCTAGTAGTGAGAGGGTTAAACTTGTACAAATTACTCGTTTCTGTTAATATTTGATGTGTGCGGGTGTATTTAGTTAGCGTTTCCTGTGCTATAGACAGATTTTAAAAAGTTTTGTGTGAACAGAAATGTTTCTTCGTCAGACGGTACTGGCAAACCAAATAAAAGGTTACAAGGAATCCCAGATAATGTATTGATCATCTTCTTTTTTCCCCCACTAAACACGCTTTATTCAATAATCTTACCAGCAACATATTACAACTTTTTTTCGCTTACAATGTTTTTGAGTTTTTACAACTGCTATGTGCTTAAAATAGTTACATTTGGGGTTGTTACATAGTCTTTCTCTCCGTGGTTGAACTTATACTCTTATTTCTGGTATCGGCTGGGTTGACCAGTATTCTTCAAGAAAGCCCCATTTAGATCTGAAACGTTTTTCAGAATGATTTTTGACAGCGACAAAATTTTCTGATCATCGTCAGTAACATAAGAACATAAACTTATTGAATTTAAAATTGTTTCCCATACTAGTATTACATAGACCCTATATGCATAAATGGTGGCGATTTAAACATTCTGTTGTTCAGCGCAGTTATCCTCGTTTTGCGTAATGCATTCTTTTGAAAGTTTAACTCGAGAACGAGGTTAGTTGCACTTAACAAAATGATGTTTAAGTCGGCGCCAATTATACGTAGGATCTATAAGTTTTTATTATAACACTGTTCCGCAAATGGCACGGCTAGTTCGGGCCGATCAGTAGTTAAATGCTCTGTTTACAGTTATTCGGACATGAAACTACAAAAAAGGGAATAAAAGGAAAAAAACGGATGGGAGAGCGTTGTTTTTGCTACAAGAAAAGCATTCCTAAAAGTTGAAAGATATAAAAAACTAAAGTATCACTTTTTCATTTTTTCTCGCGAGGCTTATTATTTGTCATTCACATTATTTTTTGCTTTGCTTAAACTCAACCCCGGTCCATCTACCCGCCTTGGGTTATGGCTAGGGCCAGTGTTAGGAGAACGTATAGCTCTAGGTTATTTGAAGGGCATAGGTAGACGCCTTATCCTATAGACTGGAAGCGATATTGGGTTTAAGACTGTTATCGCAAATTACTTCTGCGCATTCTAACTGCGCAATCGGTAACGTCATAAGTTGTGTGCGAACCTATGGAATTTGAATTCATAGCGTTCGATGAGTTTAGATACCTAGGTATCCAACCAGTTTTCTTTCGATTGGTCGTTTTGTAACAAAAGTCGACGGACTATGAACGTTAAAAGGAAAACTTCGGCGCATAAGGACTTTTTTGCATCGTTTTGCTGACAAAGCACCAAGGAAAAAGGCAGAAAATCGCTCGTCTTGGCACACATTTGTTCTGTACGAAAATAATTACTTTAGCCTGTGCATTTGTTGTAGATGGTGGTGTGTTTTCGTTATCGTTATGTGCTGCAGCAGCAGCATGTAAATCTATTTTTAAATCGCGTGTGCATGATTACGTCAAACACCAACAAGCCTCGCTTTCGAAGCACGAAAGTGTGAGTATTTCATAAATCAAGTCCCAAAGCGCCCAAAAATGAAACGAATTCCTTCGTGAACACGGTTTGCACGTGCAAAATGCTTACACCTATTTCTTGAATACGAGGCTTGGGGGTGAAATTGATTAGTTTGACCTCAACATGCATAAGGCCTATTAAGATGTATTGAAAATGACTTTTATCATAGTCTATTATGATTTCATTACTGTATCTTGGGGATAACTAATTGTTATAGTATTGTTAATATTATAACAGATGAAGAGCCTTCCTATGTAGGATACACTGTAATATACCATTATTAATATTATTTTATTATTATTAGATTTACATGGTCTCATTTGTTATGTTTAAACTGGGGAACCCCAATAAAGGCCTTGCTACCGGTTGATAATTTATTTGTATAAGTTTAGTTCAAAAATTGCTAAAAAAGAATTTTAAATGCCCACTGGCGTTAAGAGCATCAACCAGTCAAATTGTAGGGTTTTTCTGACCATAAATTCAAATTCTTGTCATTTTGATTGTGCCACTGAATAGGTTAGATGTTTGATATCTAGCCTATAGAATTGTGTGCTTGGACAGCTTCAGGGACCCGCACTGTGAAAGGGTTTGAGCCAGGGGCTCGTCACCCCTCAGTTGTCACTCAACCTCCGAAGAGACATGACATGAAACAAGTGGACTATTGATGATTCAAGTTGTTTCATGTAACATATAATTACAATAATTAATTTCAGAATCATCAATTTTTCTGTTTCAAACAAAGGGAAGTTTTAATGGAACATGAATATACTATGTGTTAGAAAGAAATGCTAGCATTAAAGACGCGTAGTTTCGACGAGACACGTGTTATGCTCCAATGAGCGAAACTTGTAGGTGGTGTGATAACTTCTCCGTAGAAGAAACAAAATTTCCCTGGAATTTCGACGAAATTTCTTATAAAACGAAGAACGAAACAAAACGAACTTCACTTGTGTTGTTTTTACAACTGCTCCACGAAAGAAACGATTATGAAATCATCTTTAAATTTTAGCCGTTATGAATTTCTGTATTTCTATCGCTCAGAGGCCCTTTGTTTTCCAGGGCGCAGTGGCCGAGCGGTTAGCGTGTTCGACTCGTAATCCTTGGGTCGCGAGTTCGAGCCCCGGTCAGACAACTGTGCTGTGTCCTTGAACAAGACACTTTACCTGACTTTGTTTCAGTGGACTCAGCTGTATAAATGAGTACCAGTTCTGCTGGGAGCTAACCTGCGATAGATTAGTGTAGGGGACAGGACACTAATCTATCGCAGACTCTCATCCCCTTAACACTACACAAACCGGAGATAAGCGCTGGCCCTATGATTGGCTCGTGAAAGGATTTTGCTTAGCTTAGAATTTAGAGGCATAGTAGTATCGCTCAGAGAGAAGTCGAAACGCCGCTTGGTCCAAAATTTGATTTTAAAAGGTGCAAGATATTGAAGGAGCTATCTCTATTATAGCGCGGGCGTTTGTTTAAGGTACGCGGACGGCAGCGCCGACAACGATGGCAGAAAACAATTTGTAGTTCTAGAAAATGTCCATACCCCTGCGGAATCTCTTGGAATTTACGTTCCAGGAGGTATTTTGATGCCCTCCTCCTCCCTCTGTAATTTTCAAACTTTCAAAAGGTTGTTTTTGTTTCCCTACATCATGTTTTATCAGAAAAGGTTTTTCTTTGAAGCATAGATGCAAGTGCCAAGTTAAGCCGACTACTTATCTCACCTCTACAGGGTGAGTCACATTTTATTGTATAATTTCATAATAATTTCAAAAAATATATTAATAACAGCAAAATAATAGGCTGTCCTCATAAAAAGAAACAAAACATTTAGCACCTTTTGCTTCTTTACCACGAAAACCAAAATTGATCGAGTTCAGGCCCGTTCAGATAACACAATATCCGTTCAAACTACATGAATAACACCGTCTAAAACGCGCTAGTTGCATCAAAACTATCATCGTCCGATCCTCATGTACCAAATTTGTATGACCTCATAATCCTGTATTTCTCCCTTGTTCCTCTGCACTTGATATTTCTTTACACTTTATATTTTAAATCATTTGACTTTTTTCAAAGTTTGGTTGTACACAATTATAAATTATAGACCTTGTGGCTTCTTCCTTGTGAGTTGATGGCAAAATTATTTTAAAAACAGCGGATAAAAAGTAAAATGAACTGTTTTAAATGAAATCGAGAGAATCTTTGAGAAGAGCCCGCTTTCACGACGTAAAAGTAGTACCTGAAAGTGAGTGCTATGTGGATGTTCATGCTTGCCCCTCAAAAATAAATCGTTGCCCCGAAATATGCGCTCAGAAAAGTCCATTGAATTTGCAAGTTGCATTTGAATACACTAAAATATACTGGAGTAGCAAACTAACTATACTTGATCGAAAAGGGAAAGTCGTCGTTGGCATTGCCGTTCTAGTGTGATTTGATTTACTAGAACGGCAGAAAACTCCCATTGTTCCAGCCGCTTCTACCGAGGACGGACAGGTACCATTAATGATTTGTTTTTTGACGCCACACTCACCCGTTGCAACCTGTTCATCGAACACAGTGGAGGATCGGTTGATATTTGAATACTTAAACTTGAATGAGGTGAAAACTTTTAACATCCTGGGGTTGTACAGGGACAATCAAAACTCGCGTTTCTGTTAAATTGAAGTTTTATGCCACGAGATATCTACACATACCACTGCACGTCGCCATGTAAATGATCCGATGGTTTGGCATGAAACAAATATACCCCAGAAAGCTAAATCCGACAAGCAAGATAGCGAGGTTATTGAGCTGTGTACTTATTCTGCTAGCAGTGCACGTTGCTTTGTTGAAAACTTTATTCAACTACAGCAGACCGACAGAGACTGAGTCGCAGGGAATATCGAAACACTCCCAAAGGTAAGATCGCCCTTGCTGAAAGCAGCTACCAAGCGGCGTGCCGTAGTTTATAGTAACAATTAAAACTTTATAAACAATGTCGGAAACAATTCATACTTTTTTCTATGTAACTGTGTTTGTAAAGAACATACAACATACACGCTTTTAGATCGTTATCAAAAACACATTTTTGCAAAATTTGAATGAAATTCGATTGAAAACCGAAGAGCTATGTTTGTTTTAGCAGAGGGTATTTTCCTGTGTTTTTTGGCACCTAGTTTGGTGGACTTGGACAAGATCCTTGATCACCGCTACGTCATCTTGTTGGGAAAATTCCCGCGTTCGTCTTTTTCTCTTTAAATTTTTTCTCTTTATATCTTTCTATTTATGTCATCGTCGTCAACCAATAGTTATTATCATAGTAACCATTGTCAATGTAATGTTTATCATTGCAATGGTTAATGTCATCGTTCTCATTGCAGTTGTTAACGTCATCGTTCTCATTGCAATTGTTAATGCCATCGTTCTCATTGCAGTTGTTAATGTAATAGTTCTCATTGCAACTGTTAATGTAATCGTTCTTATTGCAATTGTTAATGTAATCGTTTTCACTGCAATGGTTGATGTCATTGTTCTCATTGCGACTGTTAATATCATCGTTCTCAATGCAGTTATTAATGTCATCGTTCTCATTGCGATTGTTAATACCATCGTTCTCATTGCAGTTGTTAATGTAATAGTTCTCATTGCAACTGTTAATGTCTACGTTCTCATTGCAATTGTTAATGTCATCGTTCTCATTGCAATTATTAATGTCATCGTTCTCATTGCAGTTGTTAACGTCATCGTTCTCATTGCAATTGTTAATGCCATCGTTCTCATTGCAGTTGTTAATGTAATAGTTCTTATTGCAACTGTTAATGTAATCGTTCTCACTGTTGATGTCATCATTCTCACTGCAATTGTTAATGTAATCGTTCTCATTGCAATTGTTAATGTCATTGTTCTCTTTGCAACTGTTAATGCCATCGTTCTCATTACAATGTTTAATGTTATCGTTCTCACTGCAATTCTTAATGTAATCGTTCTCATTGCAATTGTTAATGAGAACGTTCTCATTGCAATTGTTAATGTCATGTTCTCATTGGGATTGTTAAGGTAATAGTTCTCATTGCAACTGTTAATGTAAAGTTCTCATTGCAACTGTTAATGTAATCGTTCTCACTGCAATTGTTAATGTCATCGTTCTCACTGCAATGGTTAATGTCATCGTTCTCATTGGGAATGTTAATGTAATAGTTCTCATAGCAACTGTTAATGTAATCGTTCTTATTGCAACTGTTAATGTAATCGTTCTCACTGCAATTGTTAATGTCATCGTTCTCACTGCAATGGTTAATGTCATCGTTCTCATTGGGAATGTTAATGTAATAGTTCTCATAGCAACTGTTAATGTAATCGTTCTTATTGCAATTATTAATGTTATCGTTCTCACTACAATTGTTAATGTAACCGTTCTCATTGCAATTATTATGAATCGTTCTCACTGCAATGGTTGATGCCATCGTTCTCACTGCCGTTGTTAATGTCATCGTTCTCACTGCAGTTGTTAATGTCATCGTTCTCTTTGCAATTGTTAATGTCATCGTTCTCGTTG
>JAOBAT010098190.1:16292-60623 GCA_026413305.1 Hydrozoanthus tunicans
ATTGTTCTAATTGCAATTGTTAATGTCATCGTTCTCATTGTAATTGTTAATGTAATAGTTCTCATTGCAACTGTTAATGTCATCGTTCTCACTGCAATGGTCAATGTCATCGTTCTCACTGCAATTGTTAATGTCATCGTTTTCACTGCAATTGTTAAATTCATCGTTCTCTTTGCAATTGTTAATGTCATCGTTCTCATTACAATGGTTAATGTCATCGTTCTCATTGCAATCGTTAATGTCATCGTTCTCATTGCAATCGTTAATGTCATCGTTCTCATTGCAATTGTTAGTGTCATCGTTTTCATTGCCGCTATATTCAAGGTCATTTATTTTAGTTTTCATTGTCAACAACTTCATTATCAGTACTTTCGGCATTTTCGATGTTATCATAATTATTTGTTGTAACTGCCACTGTGTTTTCAGATTGTTCTTCAAGGCAAGCTCAATGTCGTAGTTGTTGTCATTGTCACTAGTGAGTTTAAGGTACGACTACGACGGCTTTCAAAAAACACGCTTCTTGCTTGCCTTTTTCGATCTCTTGTGGCTAATTTGCTTTCTCGTAAATCCGAGTTACGATAGTGTTTTCTTAAAGATATTAAATGAAGGTTTATGAAAATTTCTGTAGGTCGTTCTCGTAGTCGTGAAGACTAAAACATTTTTCTAAAACAGTTTTTAACGTTGTAATTTTCAAGACGACAGCGTACAGGTGACTTACACAGTGCATTCCAACGTGCAGCTATTGTATTCACCATTGTTTTCTGCCGTCGGCGTCGGTGTTGTTGTACTTGTATCATAAACTCCCTTCTATCACTCTTATTACCTTTGTAATTATCAAACAATTCATTGTCACTCACTGCTGTGTACAGATCGAAGTCACTCGACACAACGCTTAATAAACAAATAGAACGTGTGATCCCTCAAAGAAGTCAACCAAACGTGAACCCCTCGGTCCAAAGTGTGGACTATGGTCAGGGACGATGGTTGGAGATTGAAGGCTTAGAAGATTATTTTATGTGGCATGAAAATTATTTTGAGCCGAAGCCAGGAAACTTGGCTGACAGACGGTAAGAAACGTGTTCGCTAAATCGCTAGGTGTGATAAGCGCTTTGAATATGACAAAGAACAATAAATTAGAAAATTACCGGAAGGGGGAATCCCTCAATATTGAGACGATAGGTGCGACCGTCGTTTTTTAGGGACTTGTAAAGGAAAATCTGTGCTTAATCCGGGGCCTGATATTTTTTTTGGCTGAGAAATACGAAGTTTTTAGACTGCAGGCAGTTCCTTGTTTTGACGAACGTCCGTACCAACAAGAAAATAAAAGCGCCACGGCGAACGCCGTATTACTCGTGTGCCTTTATTTTTAGAGTTATAATTGATAAATTGCGCCTTCAGTCCTGTTAATGTCACTGTTTTCTTTAACTCCCCCTGTCCCCCGCCCCTCCCGCTTCGCCCCCTCCCTTTCCAAAATTTGCCAAATATCGGTCTCAATTCATTCGTTAAAAACTTGTTCATGGGTAATATAAGTACTTTGACATCTTATGTTCTTTTTTTTTCATTTTCAGACTACAAAAATGCAAGCGACCCGTTAGAAACGTCTTATTCCTAAAGACTCATTGTACCGGGGGGGACATCATTGTCAACATCTTAAATCGGTTTGCAGATCTACGTAATTTACTTGTTGCTCTCCCGACCGATGGCCTGTCTACATTTCACTGGCCAAACCGTTTTAGCTGGAAGTTTATAGATCTGACGCTACTTGACGGACAACTGCCAAATATTTTGGCCAGCCACACTCGTTTCAACAGCGAGGTCATGAATGAACTGATGCCATCTGATTCCGCTTTCTTGACAATTCTACGTAATCCGATTGACAATTTCCCCGCCACGTTTGAACACTTCGAGTATTCTCGGATAATGAGGTTTGAGAACAATACTGATCCTTTGATTTCTTTTCTGGAAGATCCAAAGCTGCATATTCGGCAAGTGATCAAAGAACGGCGGTTTACGGTAAGAGGTTTGAGTGGTTTTTTAAAAAAAATTACAAGATGTTTCTTATCGTCTACTTTAATGTCGTTTAAGCCGAGATAATCCATCCGATTACTTACTTATTTCTTTTTGCTTTTAGACAATGAAAGTATAAACTGTACTTAATATTTGCCGGATTAATTTGAGTGCTGCCAGCTAGCTAGTGAACTAGTTTCCGCCATTTTCGACTTTGCTACTCTTTCAACTCGCCGACAGTAATTTCACTCTATCCAACCAGATATCAAAACCAAGATTTAATGCCATCAATGCCCTGTACTAAATCTCGTAAGTCCTAGCTTGTATTTTATGCTTTTTTTGTTAAGCTTGAATGAATAAGAATAAAAAAATTACCAATCTTCCCTTCCTCGAGCGAAAGAATTACCTAGTTGGGTCGCTTCATGCGTGACAGGGTATTCAAAAATTTTCCGCTTAACGGCTGGTGGAATAATTAAGCAAAACATATCACCTTTATCACCCCTCCCGCGTTTTCGTTTTTTTGTTGCCATCCCAGGATGCATCTTCCACGCTACCAGACCACCCAGCCAGGTTGTTCTTTCTTGAAGAGAACCATTTTGTGAACAAGTCCTCATTTCACAAGAACCTAAATTTTTAAATAAAAAACAAACAAAAAAATAATCTTGGTTTCACTCAGTAAGATTCAAAACATGAACTTTGACGATTTTGCTTTTCCAGACATGCATGCTAGTATTTTATAAGAACAAATTTACTCTTAACTATATTTTAGAAAATTTCAAGTTCCACATTTGCCCTGTAGAAGTTACTCTGTACTGAAAGAACCCAAGTAGCCTAAAACCCCAAGGCAAGTTATTTATTTATTATTTTTTGTGATTAATCCGGGCTTCTTTAAATTACAAACATCAACATACAAGGTAAGATAACAATACAAAAAAACGCCAAGCGAACTTAGGCTATGCAACTTGTTAAGACTATTAAATCAGAAAGCGCAGATAAATGAATTTACGTACAAAAGAAATAGGTAAATAATTAAATAAATAAATAAATAAATAAAGTAAGTTCTTTGCTACATGGAACGGCAACACTGGTATTACTACAATTGTTAGATTCAGCGGTTAACCAACTTCTTAAAGTCCCTATCAAGCTTATTTTTTTAAGTTCCAGAATTAGGTGAAAAGTAGAACCCTTTAATAAAAATAAAACCTTTTCTCGCCGTTCCTGTTACATTTTTTAGACTTGAAGCGTGCAATGATGACGTAGCAGGAGGCATATGACGTAGCAGGAGGCATGAAGCAGAGACAATCTTTTTTATCTCAAAAAATTCAATTTTGGCTACAATAGTCACATTGTTGTATCTTTAATCAATGAGTTATTCCCTTGAGAATGTTTAAAATAAAAATTCTAAGACATAGATACTTTTAAACAAAAACCACATTACTCACTGCTGCTATGTCACAGGTTACCAGTCCCTGGCCTGCTCGGTCAAAATTTACATTCCGATCTTTTTGTGATTAAAAAGCATAGATAGACGTGGAAATTTTCTTTGGTTATTTAAATTTTGAGTTCACAGATGACAACAGTTTTAATCCAAAAAGTAAAAAAATAAGCTTGATGGGGACTTTAAAGACATCCATTGAAGTTTATACTCAAACTTATAACTTTCTGAAAAAAACTTTTCAAAAACGGGAACAGAACTTGCTCTATCTTACGGCTATGTATATAGTACTTGCCAAATAAAATTTGAAAGTTGAGAAGCATTAGTGGTTAGAACATTATAACCAAAAATAATTTAGAGACATTTTTGTACCAGTATAATGACCCCACCGTTTTGGAAAAGTTGGAAAAATCTTGTAGGCGGGGTTTTCCTGTATGCCGGTGTATTTACCGGTCCTTTTTTGAATACTTCTTTCTCGACTCAAACTTTTTTTTCCTTGCAAACTTTGATAGGAAAAGATGAACCTCATCAAAAATGGCATGTTCTTCGATCTCGGCCTGAAAACGGCAAATTACCACAAGCCAGCCGTTGTCGAGGATGCGGTCAAAGATATTGACGACCAGTTTACCCTGGTGATGATTTATGAACACTTAGACGAATCCCTGGTGCTTTTGAAACGCAAATTGTGCTGGGAGCTAGACGACATTCTCTATTTAAGACATTTCCACGAAAATATAAAAGCTGTAGAAAATGAAAGACTTGGCAAGATAAAGCAGATTCGGGAATGGAACGCAGCAGATGTCACTTTGTACGAGCACTTCAATAAATCACTTTGGGGTCAGATCGCAGAACAAGGAGACGATTTTCACCGTGAAGTAGAAATATTCAAATTAAAACGCGAACAGATTAAGAGAGACTGCGTTGGTAACTCTAAAGACAGGAATCTTCCATCTTATCAGTTTACACTGAACGCAAATGTTTCTGCAATGAATAGGTACTTATGCCAAAAATTGCTCTTCAGCGAAATGGATTACTTACAATATTTTCGCGATAAAATGAGAAGAAACTTAAAGGCTAAAGCTACAAATAATAAGAATAATTATGTTTCCCGAATCAGCGTTGGTTTGGATTCCTAGAGCTCCATTGGTAAAAAAGGATAACGGATTCCAAGATCGCCATTTTTGGAAAATATGTTCCTTTAGGAAAAAATGTTAATCCACCGAATTTGACGGCGTTGAAACAGCCTACCATTCAGCGTCCGCCTGGAGTTTGTTCCACTAAAACTTGTTCACTCAGTTACAAAAATCAATCGACCTTCATAGAGCTCAGTATTAGCGTATAACTGGGCAAATTAAGTGGTAAATGACTTAAAGAAAAAATCTAATGGTTATATAATAAATTGACAATTTAACTGATGATTATAATAGCATCAGCTACATGCTTTTTTTATAAAAACAACTTTATAATAACAACGAGGCTCAGACTGGCCAAAGTTTAAGAACGATTTAAGAACGTGCTGAGGCTCGGGGCCGAGTTTTTAAAAGTTTACGACAGATGGTTCGATTTTGTCCGGCACAGAAATTGAGAGCTATTAAGCTGTATTTTTGAGAGAATTAATAGACGTAACTTAATTTGACCAAGATAAGAGTTTGAATATGAAACCGATCCTGGGATAGTCACTGGAAATCGTCTCGGGAAATGAATTAGGGGATGAGTTGATCAAGAATACACCCGCCAAGCAATCCGTTTTCAAATAGGCTCAAATCGCCAAAAATGAAGAACAATGAGCCTCGGCCAAATTTACTGGTTCTTATAAAAAAAAGCGTGTAGTTTATAATGAAATTCATGAAAGCAAAAACATACTCAAATATGTTCACACACAGACAACTGGCCGCGTGGTGAACTACCACTGATTCAAGCTAAAGATTTAGATATACAAATAAAAAATTCTCGTTTGCCTAGATTGTCCTCAGTTCACTGAGTTCTTGTGCACATCTTCCTGACTATACTCTTTTTTTAAAAGAATTTCTTATATTTAGGCTCTCTTGTTCCACATGTTTTGGTCTTTTTGTCGCATCTTTTTCTAGTGTAAAATGTTGCTGTCGCATTTTCGTCTGAACAAATTGTCGCTGTCATAATCATTTCAATTTTTAAGCCATTGTTTCCTTTGGTAATTTCTTTACAGCTCCAGTTTATCAATCATTGTTAAAAACCGAATCAAGTAAACATGACGAAAAAGTGTGTCTGCTTCATTAGCGTGTTCTAAAAATTTGAAGCTCGGACAAAAAATATCGCATGATGCTGGCGGACTACATGTACTCCTGGATGTTTTAATACTTTAACTTGATCTCTTGGCCAAATTTTACGAATATTTTAAGAATAATCCTGAGGCTCAGCCATTCTATTCAGAGCGGTGACTGCTTCGTCCATTTCTGTGCAATTTGACAGTCCAGGTGTAGGGTGAATTTAAAGAGTCTGTTTCAAAACTGAATGGTATGGCTTGGTTCGGACTATACCAAATGCCACCAAATTATGGCAACCCGTGTTGATGGTACTCGATACCACAGTCATTTTCAAAACGGAAATTCCATGTCATCGTTATTCCCGAAACTAAGAACGTTCGTAAAAATATTTTCAGCCTAAAATCGACCAAAAACTAAGAATATAAACCGTATAGTCGGTTCGAAAAACAACATTCTTACAAAAAAAAGAGTGTGTAGTCATACGATAGGGTGTACACGCCTTTTTATACTAAAACTAGAATAACTTTGTAAGAGCGAGGCTCGGAAAAATTTACTGGTTCTCATACATAAAAGCGTGTACTTATTTTGCTTTTTCCCGAGCGAAAACATTCCGAAAGCTTACAGCTATAATAAAATGAAATGATCGAACCCATGAATTTGTGCCGTAACGTAACAAAATAAAGTAACGAGTTCGCGGCCTTTTGGTAACCTGGGAGGCCAGTGTTCTTAGCGTATTGTTACAGTTTGGCCGATATTTAGCCTAACTTCCTTATAAAAAGGTTCTTATACAAAAGAGTGTACTCCTGTTGGAAAAATCCGCAACAAGGCAAGACGGCTTGGATTTTCTACTTATATCAAACTGAAAGGGACGGTGCTGTCATGTTAATAAACAGTCGTGAATTCAAAAAAAGGCCTAAGAAAAGCTGTGAGAACTTTAACGCCATTTCTTTCAGTTATTGGCCTTTAAATACCGTTCACTAAATATTTTTGCGCATGTACGACCGCTGACGCAGCGCTCCATTGGCGCGCATAAAAATCGTTCCCAGAGCCTGCGCGTTCCTAAGGAACTCGGCACTGACAAAAGCTTACCGGTCGGAAAATTTTAGCGGTTACTTCACAAACTGCGTGACCACCCCGGCCCCTCACCCCCTATTCCAATCGAACTCTGTACTCGTTTAATCCGGTCTTGGCAAAGACAGTTGGATTGCATATCCTGCTAATTTCATTATTTTGAATATTGTACGAACTGTAAAGCTCCAACTTGTCACCAGGACTTCTCCTATGTCTTCTGGGTTCGATAATACAGGCTCGTAGCCTGGAGGAAGTATTAACCAAAGCAGTTTATACTTCCGTTCTAGGTCGGTCTAGGCGTACTTCCCCGGATAAGATTTTCCAATTTTCCATTAACCCCCGCCTGGTTAGTCCAGTTGGCATGGCGCCAGCCTGTCGTGCGGGAGGCCTGGGTTCCATTCCCGATGCCGAACCTTCTCTCGGAGTCTTAAGACAACTGAAAAGAAGGTGCTGTCTTTGCTTTAACAGCTGCAAACGGTTAGACCTTCGCGTCTTCTCGGATAAGGACGTTAAACCGTAGGTCCCGGGTGGAAGACCTCGTAGGGGACCTCGAGTCCTATTGTCTGTTCTCCCGTGACTCCTCGAGTCAGAATGTCATAAAACAAAACAAAACAGAAGCAAAAAATCCGTTAAATAATCTGCGACAGTAACTAACGAAAGACATTCCACTCTCCTTTCTGTCACCACTTGCGACCAAATTGTGGGTATTGGGGATATGGGATGATTTTATAGTTATAGTAGTTATGCAACAATGTTTAATAGCGTTCCGCAAAATGATGTCACTTCTCACATTTAACAACAAGTTTGCAACGTGACAAGTATGTTTTACGGTGTCATTCTTGAACATATCGGGCAACTACTGTTAATTTCCCAGAAAAACCGGAAAGCGGGTTCTAAGTAACTTTGTCATAGAAGAGACCTTGACATATTAAGCAAGGTTAAAACTCGTCTCCATCATCTCATCTACAAAAAAAAAAGAAACTCGGGTAGTTTACAAAAAAAAACATGACTAGAAAACAGGCAAACATAGTATCGCTCAGAGCACTTCAACCACTGCCGAAACCATTAGGCGCACACCCAGAGAGACACTGAGCAATAACTTGAAAAAAGGCCATCCAGAGAAGTTTGGGATTTGTTAGAGATTTTTTTTCTTGTTTTATATTTGAAAAAAGCTTTTTAAATCCGAAGATACTGTTTCTACTGCGATACGAACCAATAATTTTAGACTGAAAGTGTTTTTGCTAACGTAGCCAAAACCCTTGAGGAGGCCTGGGCCCCATTATAATTTCTATCCCATAATACTCGCATCGCTAATGGCCTTTTGGACGTTCCGCCGAGAACTGATAGGAAACGGCGCGTCTGGTGAAAGCGCAAGAAAACTTCTCATTTGTTGCAAACGAACAAGTGAACTGAAGCAAGGTTCAAAGGGTGTTTATTATTCAAACAGGTTGTGGAAGTCAGAATCGAACCATGTCGGCGAACATGTATCTCGAGCACTATTTGGACAGTAAGTGACCTTCGGGTTAGCGCGCCATTTTTTGTTTGGCGTATTGGTATTTATCTATTTTGCATCAGAACTGAGGGGATATTGTCTTTCTGTCAATCACGCATGGCACTCGCTAGTTGTAGATTTTGACAATTTTATTTGTTCGAATAGCTTCATTTCATCTTAATCGAAAGTTGCTAATCCATCGTTGCCGTTATCTCTTTTAGTTAGTATTTACAAATTGGCCTAGCGAACGAATTGATTCGAGTATGTTTTGGTTTTTGAGTGATGTCATGTTGTTTTGACGGGTGATCAGCAAATTTTTTAGATTTTATTATATGGAAAACATATTTCAAATAATTTCAGGCGTGAAAAGTGACTTTTTCCAGATATAAGTTATTTGAAACAACAATTCACGAATCATAACAACCCTTTTTAAATTTGTTGAAACACAGTGACCTAAATGGAAAAAAGTAATTATCATAGCGTGATTATTTTCAAATAGACAATTATAGTTAATATAGGACACACTGAAGAACAGTATGCATCATTTACTGTTTAGCTCCACTGCAGGCTGAAGTTAATTCCAGTCCAGTCAGTGCAGTTTGAACTTAAATTCTGATCGAGCGTTTTGGAATTTACATAAACAGCGGAAACAAGAAGCGTTTTATTTATCGAGTTTTTAAGACAACAATCTTTCTTTGGTTACATATTGATTTTTTAAAAATATTTTGCAGTTTGGACGAGAGGGTCAGTGACATTCGTGGTTCTGTGACCTAGAATTGTATTTTTATAACTTGACGTTGTCTGCTTAACTATAGATACGTGACACTTGGGTGGCCGTGTATTTCAATTTTGTTCAAAACATCTGTGGCAGTCGTGGCACCCTCCTTGACATAATTAGGATAGTACATACATAAACTTTGTATATCCGCAAGTCTTCTAGTAGTGATTAGCTCCTAATCACAAACACTTAAATTTAAAAACTGTTTACAATACAGGGAAAGAAATATAACAAATGGTCTAGGTTTTAAGATAAAAACTAAATAGAATATATTATTATGCTTTTAGAAAACTTCAGAATTGTTTTGTAGAACTGTTTGATCTTACCTGTTTTTTTCTTTTTCTCTCCCTTTTTTTTCTTTTCCTCACCTGTTTTTTTCTTTGTGGCCCATGATTGGGACATGCAGATAGACAAGGCTTTTGTTTAGTTACTCTTGTCCACGAGGAAGAGTGTGGAAAAATTATTGCTTTTGTTTTTGCATTACAAACTCAATGCTGCTTTGGTGTACTGTATAGATTAACTATTTATAAAATATTCTTTGATTGTGTGATAGAAGTTATTGGATGTCACTAAGAATTCCTGGAAAAATTTTGGAAAGTAATTGATTTCTGGTTTCTAGAAAGTGTACAAGATCATAGCACATGAGAAAAAATGATTAGAATCGTAAAAAAAAACTATTTTCAGCATGAATTCATAACAAATGAATATCCATCATATAGATCCTCTCCATTGCAAATGGAAGTATGCCGCTGACTCTTGAAAGTGTTTAATACTCTTTGATCCCAAAGGAAGTTGAAAATTTTGTGTTGACAAAAGATCTTTACCTTTCTCTTCTAGGTATTGAAAATTTGCCGTTTGAGCTACAAAGAAACTTTACACTAATGAGAGAACTAGATCAGCGGACACAAGGTTGGCTCTGTAACTTTTAGTTAAATATTGTAGTAGACTTGTTGTGCTACTCTGCAAGTTCTTTGTCTGCAGCTTTGTTGTTCTCTCTTTCTCTAATTTGTTATTTATCTTAATGCTTAAAACAAGAGTCTACTGTATTTGGTGGTGGCAGCAGTTAATTTTTTCTGATGTCTTTTAACCCTTCTTGGGATTGGTATTGTTTTATAGATCTTGCAAAAGACATAGATAAGATGTCAGAAGATTATGTTGGCAAAGTAAGAGAGATGGATGGAGAAGCGCGAACAGAACACTTAAAGAAAATAGAGAGTGCTTTTGCGAAAAGTAAAGAGTACGGAGATGACAAAGTTCAGCTAGCAATGCAAACATATGAAATGGTAAGTTCAGAACAGCTGATGTGGCTTTTGAGATAACTTTCGCTACTTGGATCCCTTCCTGGGGGATGCAGCTAAGAATGTTCTTTCTCCAAAGAGTTGGAAAATTTGCTTGGGCAAAACTGAGCACAAATGTAACCCTCACTAAGAATGCTACTAAGCTAAATCCATTCTCAAGCCTAAGTGGCTGATAGGGCCGGCACTTATCTGCAGTTTTTGTAGTGTTAAGCGGATGAGAGTCTTTGACTCCCCTTGGACAGGACACTAATCTATCGTAGGTTAGCTCCCAGCAGAACTGGTACTGATTTATACAGTTAAGTTGACTGGAACAAAGTCAGGTTAAGTGTCTTGCTCAATGACACAACACAGTGGTCTGACCGTGGCTTAAACTGGCAATCTTAGGATTAGGAGTCAAACACGCTAACCATTCTGTGTGGGAGGCCTGGGTCCAAATCTGGGTGTTGGACCTTTACTCGAGCCCTAAAATAACTGAAGAACCCTTTTCTCAATTATCGCAAAACAATTTTTTTCTTTAAAATGTTTTCCTTGTAAAAAAGGATATCCACACTCCCGTTGTGTGTATACTTGTGGGGGAGGAGGGGGTTGATAGTTCATCTGTGTTTGTTTATTTATTAATGTGTTTATATTTTCTTTTTTGTAGTTTATTCTTCTAGTATTAGTGACTGATCCGCCTTGATTGGCTTAGCTATTTGCAGATCAGTTGTATAAAACAAATGTAAAACTTCGCCTAAACTTCAAATAAATATTATAAAATATTGTAATTGTATAAGGTGCTGCCACGTGCACCAGTTATATCTTTGCGTCTTCTCGGGTAGGAACAATAAATTACTTAAACTGTAGGCCCTAGCAGTCCTGTAGTTGGGTTCTTAAACCTGTTTGGTTTTCTGACTATTTAAGAGTAGTGGAGACAATTTGAGTAGCTCAAAGTGCCTATGACATGAAATATTTTTTTTACGTCAGCAGGCAGACCTTGCTAAGTGAAGAATAACAATGAAAATTTTTTACCCAGATCTTTTATTGTTCTCAAGAAACTAACACTTAATGTTTATAACTGATAATATCAGTTGTTTTACCTGCAAATTTTCAATTATTTTTGGAAAATCTACTGCCAATCCATAACCTTTGAATGAACCTAAGCCAAACTTGGACCGGTGATGTGTCTTGAGGTATTCTCTTCAGAATAGTTACTAAGTTTAGTCCAAAGGTCACAAATTAGCAGCAGATTTAAAAAAAGATGAAAATTTGCCAGTCCAAAAACTATCTTCTTCAGTTAAAAAACAATAATGGTAAAATATCTCAAGAACCATGTAACAGATTTTGATAAAAAAATTCACTGCTCTTCCTCATTAAGAAAGGTCTATATCTTCTGACATAACAAAGTATTTTGTGTCCTAGTCACTTTAAAATTTGCAGAATATAATAAATACTATGTAGAACAATCTGAACCATAACATTGTAAATGCTTTACAATAGATTCTTCTGAAAACTCTGTAGAGTCCTGCTTTTTCTTAGTGCTTCAAAAGTAAGTTAGGTAGAATGCAGGCAATTGAAAGACAACCATGCAGCAATAAATGCAGATTTAGGAAACATTCATTGTAACTTGTAAAGTTATCAATGGCCTTAGATGTGACAGTGGTTGTTTGTTAAATTATTTACAAACATATTTATAAATTTATTATTTCTAGGTGGACAAGCACATCAGAAAACTTGATGCCGACCTAGCAAGATTTGAGGCTGATTTGAAAGAACAGCATGCAAAAGAATCTGGTGCAACCGAATATGAAAGTTAGTTCCTTCACTCAAAACTTTTTAGTTTTATTTTAATTTACAGTTTCTTAGTTTATTCTTATTTGCCACATTTTTTTGTACCAAACAATTCTGCTTTCCATCTTAAAAGGGAAGAAGTTTGAAAATCCACTTACTCCCTTGAAAAATTCTCACTGCTATTTGTTCCTATTGAATTAGTGAATATTTGTTACTATAATTTATATATATTTACAAGTAGTGAATACCCCACTGATTAAGAGAGAATTTTAAGAATACTGGATTTAGCATTTAATAATTTGCTAAAAAAAACCTTGCTAAGTTTGTCAAGAACATGAATACAGTTATCAAACAATCATTCTTTAACTTTAGCCAAGAATTAGAAATTTTGTTGTGTATTTGTTGTGTTTCCAGTACTTACTACAGGGCTTGACACTTACTTTTCCCTCAACTTGCCAGTATGGAAAGTACACTTTGAAATTTACTTTCCACAGTAAAAATTTCCCTTGCAGAAGACAAGGAAGCATATTTTTTACTAGCCATAATCAATGAATGTAATAAAGTTTCATTTACCAAATGTTTTGTCTTAAGCGTTTCAATTATTCATTGGTAATTAAAGTTTGGACTTCTTGCTCTTGGCCCACTGTTTCACCAAGTTTTCAGTGCAGGGAGTTGGTCAAGTAGGTCACATTTCTCATCCCCAGACCACATTTCCATCCCAAGCCTTTTACCAAGGTTTCCAATGCCAGGAGTATGCATGCAGATTTTGTGGATACTCTTGCGTTCCAAAATGGAGTTAATTCTTATATACTTATTTGTTTATTTATTTATTTCATCTGGCTGTTTGAATGTACCAAAAACTACTTTCAAAACTGTAGAAAACCACTTACCTTAATGGGCAAGTGTATTTGGTTGATTCTGTTTTTTTACTTTCCACTCAACTTGTTTTACTCTCCAACAGTGAACAGGTAAGTGTTAGTGTCGAGCCCTGTACTACATGAGGGATCACAAAATAATGCTCTGTTGGTGTATTTAGTATTTTGTCAATCTCCTAGAGTTGAAACCATGCTTTTTGTTAGATTTTTTATACTGAAAAAAAATGTTGGTCTGCATCTGGTTGAGTTCCTTAGAGAAATTGGTTGTTTACTTTTACAGCTATTCTTATACTTGTGGTATAATTGTACTTACAGCTAACCCAGTGTTTTGTTCTCAATTTTTTTTATCTAGCTGAAATGATTACCCCTTCAAAGCGTAAGTGCTTTTGGTTATTTTACTGCTTTTTAAACTCAAATTACTACTCTGATCTCCTTTTATTTCAATTGTACTCCCATATTGTTATTAATTGTTTCACTAAATATTATAAGTCTCTACTGTATTTTAGCAAATTTTAATATAATGGAGTCTTAAAAGCCTGTAAAGAAAAATTCAGTGAAGTATGATTTTCAAATTTACAAATTCATGTTGAAGAGTGAACAGATTTGAAATATTAAAAATATCTTTGTAGTTACACAAAATCTTTATTGTTAGTACGAACATGACAGAGATAGTGCTAACAGACTACATAAATTTGTACTTTGTTAAAAATCATTCCAACAATAATCTTTTATAAATTATTGCCTTGTTCATTATTTCTCTAATCTCTTGTATTGAGTAATTTGATTAACTTTTAAATCTGGCTATTGTTTGTTGTTGTGAGGGAGAGTGAATTTGTCAATCTAATATTTTAAAAAACTGATTTATTTAGGTGGGAGAGGAAAAAGAAAAAAGAAAGAGGAATCTGCGAGGAAAAAGAAAAAGTAAGTTACATATTAGTCCTTCCTGAATTTTACGCTTGACCTTGTTCAATAAACTGTGTAAGTTAATTTTTACCTAAGTCAAATAGCTAAATTTGTGACCAACTTAAAAAGTTGATGTTTTTAGCATCAGAGCAAACTTTCAAATGTCAGCACCTGATAAGATAAAACTAGTTAAAACTGGGTTTGTACAGGCACCTGGATCCTGGAAATCCTTTTTGTTCCAGGCCTGGAACTCCTTGAAAAATGGACTTTTATTAGAGCAAACAGGAAAAATCCTTAAATCCACTAAAAACAGTTTGTTCAGATAGAACTATTTTAGTCATAATTTTTATTCTTATTCAGAATAATATCACCACTCATCATGAATCGCGTTCTAACTTGCCCTTGCTCCAATTTGGAAAAAGTGTTTCTTTGCAAAAGTGTGCATTTTCCACTTATCTTAAAACAGTATGCACGTGGTTTTAGTATTGGCAATTCAAGTATTTCATTCTTTTGTTGTTTGTATTTTGTGTTTGAAATAATTTTACTTACGATGTCTTCCATATAATGAGACCTTGAAAAAAATTAGCACACCTTGAAATTACTTGGAAGTCCTTGAATAGGGAAAGAACCCTGAGTACTTAAGTTTTCTTCTTAGTATGAAAATGTTAACATTATCCTTGGGAGAGAGGTGGTGAGGGTGGGGGTGGGAAGTGGGTATGGGAGGTACAAGGTTAGCATTGAACATAATTTGAAAAGCTATTGGTAAGAGAAAGGTATTTTTGACTTTGGAAAATAGTGTGAAATAGACATGTATTTAATTGAGCAATGTTGAAAAGTTTGGGGAACAAGACAGAAACTCTATTTAATAGCCTGATTTTTAAGCTGGCATTTAATGTACAAAAATGCTGGAGAAATAAGTTTTTCACAATTAGCATTTGAAATATTGAAATATCTTGCCTTGAGCCCAGATGTAGCAAAACACCGATACATTAACGAGTGTTTTGACTTCAAGTAAAATGCTGCCATCTTTATTATGAAAATTAATGCATTTTGGATTATCGCTTATTCCAAAAAGACATTTGAGTGGTGTTTAGAGTAAATACTTTGTATTATGTGCTTAACAGGATTGTTGCTGAACCAAGTCCAAAGTCACTAGTAATTGCAGCCAGCTTGTTGGCACCTGAAGTTCAAGTACTGGACATGCCAGTAGATCCTAACGAGCCAACATACTGTGTGTGTCATCAGGTACAGTTTGTATGTGTGTATGAATATATGTGTATGTCATTTGACACATATGTACAGTATATGTGCAAATCATTTACTTAGTAAATGTCAACAGGTATAGTACAGTATCAGCATGTGTCATCTGGTACAGTATCTTAAGGTGTCATCTGGTACAGTATCTTAAGGTGTCATCTGGTACAATATCTAAATTTGTCATTTGGTACAATATCTGAAGGTGTCATTTGGTACAGTATCTTAAGGTGTCATCTGGTACAGATCTAAATTTGTCATTTGGTACAGTATCTTAAGGTGTCATCTGGTACAGTATCTAAAGGTGTCACAAGGTACAGTATCTAAAGGTGTCATCTGGTACAGTATCTTAAGGTGTCATCTGGTACAGTATCTTAAGGTGTCATCTGGTACAGTAACTAAAGGTGTCATCTGGTACAATATCTAAAGGTATCATCTGATATAATTTCTAAAGGTGTCATCTGGTACCATATCAAAAGTTGTCATGTTATACAGTATCTAAAGTTGTCATGTTATACATTATCTAAAGATGTCATCTGGTACAGTATCTAAAGGTGTCATTTAGTACAGTATCTTAAGGTGTCATCTGGTACAGTATCTAAAGGTGTCATCTGGTACAGTATCTAAAGGTGTCATCTAGTACAGTATCTTAAGGTGTCATCTGGTATGGTATCTAAAGGTGTCATCTAGTACAATATCTTAAGGTGTCATCTGGTACAGTATCTAAAGGTGTCATCTGGTACAATATCTAAAGGTGTCATCTGGTACAGTATCTAAAGGTGTCACCTGATATAATTTCTAAAGGTGTCATCTGGTACAGTATCTAAAGGTGTCACCTGATATAATTTCTAAAGGTGTCATCTGGTACCGTATCAAAAGTTGTCATGTTATACAGTATCTAAAGTTGTCATGTTATACAATATTTAAAGGTATCATTTGGTACGTGGTTGTGTGTGTTGTCATATACAGTATCTAGAACTGAGTTTATCGTAAGGCTCAGTATGAATGGATTCCACTGCAACATTTGTTCAAACAATTATTCATTCATTGTATTTAATTTTTTCAAGGTTTCATATGGAGAAATGATTGGGTGTGATAATACAGAGGTTTGTATGTTTTCACGTGTAGTTTGTTAATGGGGGCCTGTTATTCACTGATTCTAGACAGAAGCTCGCTCTTCACCAAAGCTTCTTATTAGAAATTTCTATCAATTCTATTGGTTAAGATCAAAATTTGAATTGTCTTTGCTATACATATATATTATACAAATGACTTTAAAGTCAAAGTGACACGATTAATTTTTTTTGCTTTTTTATTTGTTATCTCCTGCAGTGTCCGATCGAGTGGTTTCACTTCCCATGTGTTGGACTAACAGCAAAACCAAAAGGAAAATGGTAAGTTAAGAGCTTACTTCACTCTTCTTTACTTCACTTTGTCCCTACTCTCCTCCTACGACGCTCTACTCTACTGAACTCTTTCATCTTTGCTTTACTCCACTTCATTCAACTATACTCTTTTCTGCTTTGCTCTACTCAACTTCACTGCACTCCATTCCACTGTCTCCCATCCACTACATTCCACTCCCCTGCACTATACTCTTCTCTTTTCTGCTTTGCTCTATTCTACACCTCCACTTTACTCTCTGTTCCTCCCTGACTGTTTAATTCTGTTATATCCTACTCTGTTTTGTCCAAGTTTAGTCTTTTTTATCGCTTTATGTATTGTTTATTGGCCAAATGTGTTTTTAGTCACTCAAACCACTGCTTTGCTTTCAGGTACTGTCCCAAATGTGCACAAGAGCGGAAAAAGAAATGAGAATGATAGACCAACCGTCCTAAGACTCCCTTGGGCACAAGCTACACTACTATCAATATATGGATCTTTGACATGTGGTGGCATGACGGGGTCTGTAAAGAATGTGGAAACCCACTGCTGCTAAATCGGCAGGTGTTGGAAGCAAGACGCTATATATCGACATAGCTCCGGCATAACCTAATATGCTCATCATTATTGACCAGGGAGATGATCAGGGATGGAGAGTGAGATGATGATGATGATTAGAAGTAGAAGTTGGGTGATGAATGGAAGCAGAGAGTGTTTGATGATTGGAAGCAAAGAGTGGGCAATCGTGGGCGATGATGGTTGGAAGTAGAGAGTGGGTGATGGAGGGAAGCAAAGAGTGGGTGATGATGATTGGAAGCAGAGTGAGTGATGATTGGAAGTAGAGAGCGGTTGACGATTGGAAGCAAAGATTGGGCGATGATGGTTGAAAGCAGTGAGTGGGTGATGATGGTGTATATATGCAAGGATGAAGAACAAGCTGGCATGACACCTTTAGATGTTGCCTTGGACTACAATTCATTTTAGAGATCCTAACCACTGAACCTGTTGGGAGGAAAATTAACTACATTTTAGGGATACTTTTTAAATCTTTTATGCAACTTTGAAAATAGACTATTTAGAGTGTATGAAGAATGAAGATTTATTTCCAACAAGTATCATTTTTATTGGGTTCGAAGTTAATAAAGACTAGATTAAAGTCTTTAGAATTCTTAATTATTTCTTTACTTAGTGACAATGGACCATTAATCTCTTAAAAGCAATATGAACGAGTATCGTAGTAAAATGGGCAGACTGTTCATGTCTGTGTGATCTCGTAATTCAACAATGAAGTGAAGAGAGACGTTACGTGCAGGGATGGCACGGGGCCTTTTATTGATAAGTCTGTAAAATATTTATTCAGAAAGAGAGCTTTTCTTTAATATCATGTCATATATTTAAGAGTAGTTATTAAAGGATGTCTCGGAGCTTTTAAAACCTGCTTGTTATCTGGCTAGTTTTGCCTTGATGGCTAATAATATTGCACTGAAAAGTGAGTTTACCCAGTCTCCTTGAAACTGTTGAGTATGTCAATTCCTGAACGACTGCGAGGGAACTAAGCACTAGGTCCCAAGTTTTTTTTTTGAAGCCTCGCTTTCGCTTTAGTTGTGTGTGTTGCCGCGCAGATAGTCACGTAACATACTTTAATATACATGCAGAACAACCACAACGATGAGATCAGAAATGAAACGGAATTAGCATATTTCTTCAAATCAACTTAATCCACTGTCAAACGCATGGTATCACAAGCGACATTTTTGTTGCGTGAGTTTAGCCTAAAATGGGTCTCGAGAGGCGAAAACAAAACACTCGGAAGTTGAGAGTTGCCACTTACTTAAATGGTCTCATCCCTTAGTTGTCAGTCCTGCCTAAATCCATTTACATTTTGTTAAAAGTGCCATCCTTGCTTTTAAACCAGTTGTTGAAACCTAATTTGGTGACAACTCGATTTGCTAACTCAGTAAACGCGTTCAACAAATACCAAAGCTGGTAATTCTCGTCAGGTTTGCCGACATTTGATACTCGTCAGGAGTCACGCCTCGAAAGGATTACCGGTTAAGCAGTGAGTACAAGATAAGCGCTTCGACCTGAGGAGCGGCGCATGTCCCTTGGAATGCAGCGTTTTCTTTTTCAACCACTTTACTCCTACATAATTTGTCCACATTTTAACTCTCTAGCAACAGTAATTGGCTGATTACAAAGTGCTGAGAATGATTTTTTCGTCCGTTAAATACTCTTGAAGATGAATTACAAAATTCTCCCAAACTACTGATAGAAATAATAGGGATATATAAGTTATGAGAATTTATGAGTTCGTCATTGGGCACTCTTAGGGGTGAAAGGGTTAAACACAGCGTGCAGGTTGTCATGCTATGCAGTTCCGGCTATTGTAGGGTTTGGCCACGTGCTTCACCGTGCTAGTTTAGAAATGTCTCCCGCGCTGCTAGTGACAATTCTGTTTCATTGCCAGAAAGTAATTCAAATTAAGAATTTACTAGTACCGGTTGACAAACAGCATTTGAGCAGCAGCTCCACCTAAAGTGTAGCAAACAATCCTTATACTGTGGGTCTCCCCCACGAAAATGATTTGTTATGTGCCCAAAACCCAACGAAACTGAAAGTCTAAATTTAAGCTACAATTGAAGTGCCTAGTGTAAAAACGACAAGATCTTTATGAACCCCGCCGTTAAGTCCTTGAAAAAATTTCCCGGTTTATCATTAAAAATTTTCAAGTGAGAGAATGCGCTTTTTTTAGGTTTTATACCGAATCAATTAAGGGATAAATCTAACCCACTATCTAACTACCAAACTAAGTTACGGTACGGTCCGTATTACAATACAGTTTATTAATCGTGTATATAGGCTTAATGTGCTCTTTGACAAGCATAATTTTCTTCGTCTCTTACATGTTTACACTCTGTTTCATTGCTTTCTAACATGGGGAAAAAACTCGACTTTTTCGTTCAACATTTCTTTCTTTTAAAAAAGATGTAAAAATAATCGATGCGCTGCGCGTGCTCATGGTTATCCGAGATGTTTTCAGTTAAGTGGCCTTATTTGGAGTTTTAATAGAAAAAGATTACCTGCTTGGATTAACGAGGGTGTTCTTGTCATTCCAACATTCAGAATGCAGATCGGCCATACTGCGCACCCACGATAGAAAAAAAATGGCTTGTGGTTCTTGTTGTGACCGAGTAGAAGCCCGCGAGAAAAAAAAAATTTCGAAGTTCTTACGTGAATATAGCCCACTTTTAACTATTTAGTTTTTTAAAAAAGTCTTCAAGCTCTGGAGAAAATATCATACTGCAGTAGAGAGTGCTCGTGGCCACTATGCGTATTTGTTACGAAAAATCTGTGCACATCAAATCAGTTTTAATGTAAGAAGCACTGATCACATGATTGAATGTAACAAACAAAGACTGTAATGATCGGCCATGATCAGCCCTATTGACATCAACTCGCGTTCTTATACATTCTCCCAACTAGAGCCCGCTGTTCATGACCCAAGTGCAGAAGAGTCTTCCGTTGTTTGCGATGTTTGATCAATACCCGTTTTCTCATTACCAAATGCCTTATGTTTTACGAGCTAGCTAAGGAGAATTTAGATGTTGAAATACTGGCTAGCCTCCAAAATCTAGTTAATACTCGATAATAGAATATTAATATGACCATGCGGATCATTGAACCTTTGCGAAAAAGCTGTTTTAAGTACTTCATAGAGCTCAGACATGATGTCCCAAAAGTATCGCAATATATGCAAGCAAGTCAGTATGGGGAGAAAATTCATACAAGTAAAAACAGCCACACAATTCCCCCAAAAAACCCATACTTTTTAACCCCAGTATAGGAGAATTTCGTGTTTTTTACCTTAGTAGTTGATTTTGATCATTACCCGTTTTCTCATTATCAAATGTCTTATATTGTATGAGAAGTTAGATGTCGAAGCACTGGCTAGGAGTTAAACAAGAACCTGCTCAAATTTTAGGCTAGACAGTCTAACCGCCAGATTTCAGTCTAATCGGTTCTTACAAACCAGGCCCGCTCAAAGGCCGATTAGCACTAACCCAGACCGGTTAAATTTTTTACTCCTCAGCGTACATACCTTCCTTACAGAGACTAACTTGAGCTGTGACTTTGGGATTGACAGTCTAACCAGTCATTTCTTTGGTCTAACCCGGAGTTAGAGATAACCAGCCTTTGAACAACCGTTACCCAGTTTTCATTCTACGTTATTAAAACTAAGTTCCCCGCCATGATTCCTAGCAGTCTAGCTTTGCCGCGTTTGAAATGAAATATTTCCGATCGCTGCACAAATTAACTATGTTGAACTGAAAGCTCTGCACGGGCGCTTGGGATACGATATCTTTTAATAACAGTTCACATTTAATTTTAAGGATGAAAACCGAAATCTCGTAGAAAACGCCAAAAATCGATTTCCTTAACTCGCGACGGAAGTGTTGAAGGAAACAGATAAAGAGACGCTAATTATATTTCTTGTTAGTATCACCGACGCAGAAATCGTCTTCCCTGCTCATCTTCCCTGTTTCTCTTGATCAAAAAGCCGATAAACTAACAGTTTCCGGAAAAATTTTAACACCACTATAACGGTTTTCATAAAACGTATCTAGTCACAGCTTGAGTACACGAGCGGCCACCGAGTTGAGTAAACGCACATGCGCCAGCGAGATTCTCACGAGAAATTTGTCGGTTTCTCGCAATTGTACGGAAGTCTCCCGCCAAAACACGCAAATACCATAACATCCGTAAATCAGAGTGCCAGATCGCATTGTCTGATGTTTTCCATGTTTTCACTGTTCCGTTTAATCACAACTGAGGCGAAAAAAAGAGATTAGATGGCTTTGGAGAGTTCTTTGATCTTAACTATCATACCAAGTTCTTGTTCGATACTGAGATATTTGAAACGCAGACAAGTCTAATATACATGCACATTTTGCGGTCTTTATATCCAAGGAAGAATTTGCTTTCTGTTTATACACCTTCTTTTATAAAACTACCTTTTTCATAATAACGTTAAGCTAGAAATTGGCCAGAAATTAGTTAAGCACACCGAAGAATGCCGAGAGCTTTTTGGTTTTTACAGTACGGCACAAAATCGCCGTGAATTCGCTTGATTTCTTTATCGCCTTATTATTTTATGCCGTCGGAACGTTTGTGTTTGAGAAAGAAAAGAACACAACTGCGCGCTTTCTTTTTGTAAGAACCAGTAAACTTTCCGATCCTCTTTTTTCTCCTAAAGTTGTTCTTATAAAAAAGAATGCACACCAAACACGTCCCGGGTTGGGGGTGGGGGCGATAGAGGGGAGGGGTTAAGGGGGTACTCTCTACATATTGCCGGAATGGGCGGTATGACGGTTGTACTTTTTAGGGGTTAAAATTGCCAGTCCGGTATTTTTGGGGGGTCGTTAAAAGAAATTCTGTGTCAAACCAAGAGCCTGAAAATTTTAGGAACAAAAAAGGCGAAGCTGTTGGACTGCTTGCAGTCCGGTGTTTTAGCGAATGTGCGACTGAACAAGAAGCCGTGTAAGACAAAAGTGCTGTGACGAACGTCCCATTACGTGCGCTCGCGTGCGTACTGCATATCGCGTTCAGCACAACACGGGGGGACTTAGCGACGACCCGCTAGCTATCCGGGGAAAACCTTCAGCTTTCAATTGGTATTTTTTAGGGTAATTTTAAAACCAAGAGGTATTTTTAGGATGGGAAATTTTTATCCCTTGGTATTTTGGGGGATACTTCGGGATCTTTTCCGACGGTCATTCTTACCCTTTGAACCCTGTAGTACTCTCCTCTTGGGAAACACGCATGATTGTATTAAGAACGTTTTACAAACGTTTGAACCGCTGTTTTAGATTTAGTTGCATTGCTACAGTGGTCGTCAACCAGTGAATGAACACTCGATGTATCGTAAGACTACTCAGTTTTCCAGTTTTACACTCAATGTGTTTGAGCCCTATAAAGAGTAATTTTCACCCCATGCCAAGGTGTGGTTTTAATGCCAACTCGTCGCTTGCTAGTGTAGGTAGAGCTTAACAACGCATCAGTGTGAAAACCTTGAGAAGAGGGCCAGGACTCGGCGATCGACATGCAAAAACCGTTCTCCGTAACTAGGACCTATTTTATATCTCGATTTTTTATGTGCGACACATATTTAGTTCGATGTTTGAACTTCAACATGACTGAAAAAAACGTATGTGTATACTCGTATATTTTTAAAATTGTTGTTAAATTATTATTTCTATGTGTGGTTTGAATCACATGTACAATGTAAGGCATGTACACGTAATCTTGCCGTAAAATTAGATTAGTTCCTTTCCTACTAAAAGTAATTTAATAAATAAATAAAAATAAAAATAATAATAAAAAATAATAATTTAACAACAATTTCAGGCTCAAATCGCCAAAAAATGAAGAACAATGAGCCTCGGCCAAATTTACTGGTTCTTATAAAAAAAAGCGCGTAACTGTAACGCGTTGGAACTCGAGCAGAAAAATGACGCCGATTCTGTAAGACGCGAAGCGGGAATGCGTAACGTAGCAGCAAATATGATTGCTTTGCTTCACATCACATATGGAACTACATTACTGTTCTTTTTGGCTTTATCATATTAAAGCATATGATTGATATGACTATTGGGCATATCGAGCTAGCGGGGAATAGACAAGAACTTATCCTGTGACCCGGCTCCCCATGTGTATCTCAGTGGGTAGAGCATCTCGGTAATCAGTGGGTTTCGGGTTCAATGACCGTCAGTGATTCAGAATTTTTTCTGATCACTTAACTTTAGAAACGCTTTCCTTCAATCTTTACAACAGCAAGTTGCAAACTTCTACATAAATCATTTTTTCAAGGCATCTTATTTAGATTTTTTTTCGCACCACCAGAAACTAAACGAACCTCGCCACCCAGTGCTTGTTAACATTCTGCAGCTGAAGCCTGTTAGCTAAATACAAGCCATGAAATCTTGTGACCGAACCTTTTAACTCGACAAAGCCTGATAAATTCCGGCCAGGTATTTGAGTCTTTAAGCTTTGTAGAAACATGATCGGCGTTCTAAACTTTTAATGTTACAGCCGGAAGGGAAACACTTGCTAATCGGCTAGCACTTGTCGCCTGGAAAGTGTTATACAGGACTTAAAAGTAAAAGCGAAAGCCTTTTGTCTCTTTAGTTGATTTATATTTTCTTTATTAATTCCAGGTTTAACAGATGAGTCAAACCGCCGAGACAAAAGTTAACGAAAGTCTCTCTCATCTGCTTAACATGTGTGTAAAGCGATATACTGACTACACGGTGTCGACAGAACTGATACCGGGCGATTTTAAGAAATTTCGTTTGGTGTGGTCCCATGCTGGTTTTATAGAGATATGAATGAAGAAAAGAGATGTTTTTTCCCCATTTCATTCATACAATTTTACACTGAACTGTTTCAAACGCAGAAAAACTCTTTCTTCAGCCTTCATACCAGAAGTTTTCTTATTTAAAATAAAACTATAACGTTTGTTACTTCCATTACAACTTGTCGACTGTAACAGAGCCAGAAGGGATTGGACAAATTCGTTTGCCACAACATTTTCTTAAGAAAAATGTTTAGACACGGCCGGCTACGTTTAAAGGCAGTCAACCGTGACGCCAGGCCAGGCGATGCAAACTGTGCCATCCTCTTGATTTCGTTCCAATATTCATATTTTACGTTTTCTCTTCAAGAAATTATACGAATAACATTTTTTACGAAATGGAGAGCCTCTTTTATCAACAGCCTTAAATTATGATAATGCCCTAAGGTACTGAAAACTTGAATGTTTTATTAAGGTGAACTTGTATATCAGCAAGAACTCGGCACGAAGACGTCACACGACATTACGACGTTTGTGTTCTCCGCAATGTGATTCATAAACATTTCCTGGTTTTGCTGTCTTTTCTTGAAAGACAATGCTTATTTTTTTACCGCAGAGCTCACGTAGAATCACGTTATGTTTGGGTCTCTCTCAAGAACCAATATAAACATATCAAATGATGTTTATCCTACACGCTTATTTTTTTTATAAGAACAACTTTATAAGAATAGCGAGGCCGATCAGATTGGCCAAAATCTAAGAACTATCGAAGAAAAAGTTGATGTTCGGGCTCGATAGCTACATTCAATAGACTTTACTGAGCTTCGATCTTTAAGTTAACAGTATGGATGGATTGATCAAATTCGTTTTGCAACGCGTGTATTACAATACACTAGGCTTAGTTTTTCTTCGGTTTAAACTACACATAGAAAAAAGAACAATTTGAGAGCAACTTGAGGCTCAAATCGCGAAAAAATAACGAACAGTGAGCATCATCCAAATTTACTGGTTCTTATAAAATAACATTTAAACGTATAAGACTAGTATATGTATTTTAAGCTCTTGCAGTAAATGAAAATTTTGACTATCGTTAACAGTTATTCTTATTACGTTGCAGTCCAATACCATGATTCGCCGACAGCCCAATAAATTTGATTGCCAAAGGTTACTATCCGTGTGCACTTGTGGCTAATAATTTCACTCGGTATAAAATGAAGGGACTTATATTGGCCACAGAAACGTCAAAATCGAAAGATAATTTCTTCCTATTCAAGTGAGGGCGTTCATCGACTTGTCTCGTGGATAGACAGTAGAATAATACAGTATGTGGTGGGTTACACCCAACAAAAAACACTGCTGGAGATAACAGATTTTCTAATAAACACCAGAAGGAATAGTTGATACCAGTTTTGTGTAAAGATAACTCATTGATTTTTCCTTTTTTTGCTTTGTTTCAAACACATTTCCTTGCGATGTTGTGATAAAAGATTCACCCGCAAGATAGAAGAACATATTCAAAAATATGGTTAATTATGTCTATTTTTCTTTAATAGTTCAGCAGCTAGTTTGTCCTAAGTTTGTAGCCTTTTGCCTAAAATTCTAGGAAACTCGAAACTGATTCAACTCATGAGGCTCAAAGCGCTCATTAAGTGTGGCAAACAAAAAAATCTGGCTCAGTTAGGCTATTAGTAGTGAGTTCTGTCACTTAATTTATGGCCGTTGGTGCCAGTGTTATGAAACCTATTTAGCTAAAGCCGACCAGCCCCGGAAACAAGGCGTCATGTCGACAGGCCAACCATGATTTGCGTGTGAAATAATTATAAAGGCGTTTTTGTTTTCTCTGAAAAAGGCAAGATGACAAAAACATTCTGCGTTTTCATGATGAAAATTGTGCGTAATCGTTAACGCAAAACAGAAATACGATCAGCCATTGTGTCTACACACTCTCTTGAACTACTTGACTGAGAACAAATAGTGTTGTATAGAAGCATGAAGGATTAGCCAAGCATTTGACTTGAGTGGTCAAAACATTTGTTCGCGACGAATGCGACTTTCAATCTAACAGGATTTCCTGAATAGGTAACGAAAAAACTAGAAGAGTTATGAAAGAATGTGAAGAAAGATGGCGGAAATGAAACAATTTGTCTTTGGCCTTCAGGTGATTTTTTTTCTTTGGCTTTTAAAAAGTTGCTCAATCATAAATAAATGATCTCGAAACAATTTCCTTGTTTGAGTGATTTCGTTTATTTTCTTTGAATACAGCTTGAGGAACAAGTTAAAAGAAACGATTTTTCGTGCCTATAGCCTGTGCTTTGCACCAAAACCACGCAGACTTGTGACTGTTCGGCGGGAAAAGCTTATTAGTTAGGGTGAAAAACTACAACCACTGGTACTAAAAGCTATCAAGAAAAAGTGGTCCTGGACAGATATGTACAAAAATGCACAAATACTGAGCGGAAAACATTTGAGGCATTAATCTGTTAAGATGGCCACAAACGTAATCTGTCTTCCCGCAAATTAAACTTATGTTTCTTTGACAAGTTTGCCTAAACGATGTGTGTTCAACATATGTTTGCGGTCTCAAAAGTATGCTTATGGGTTGTTTGACGAGTGCATAAACATGGTACAGGCTTCTTTTGTAAAACAAACTCAACTAAGAACTTGACTAAGAACAATCCGGCCAGGCTGAAATTTTGATCAGTCAACTTTATTCAATTCTTGTCACACGGATTAAGATGTACATGTTAGTTCATGATAACATTTCAAAACGCTCTTTTTTTAAAAAGCAGCCGAAAACGGTAACAAAAACTTGAATGGCTCGTATACATTGCATACATGCACGACTCTTTAGGATTTGACACTCTGTTTTGAAAAACTCAAAACAATTCAAGGATAATTTGAGGCCGAAATAGGTAAAAAGTTTAATAATAGCCCAATCTCTGCCACATATTACAGGTACTTATAAAAATCACTTGTCCTCAAAACAGTCGCTGGAATTAACTGGGATACCGGCCGTATGCCACCCGCTAAGAGATGTTGTTCATAAATCATATATATGTTGTCTTTGGGTGTTAGTAGTCTGAAGAGTGTGTTCAAACACCAAGTGGTCATATTGAATACTTTTACCTTGTTTGTTTTTCAAAAAAATGATGCATAATTAAAAAGTAAATAGACCGTTAACACATAGCCATACAACCAGAAATACTTAACAACCAATCGGAAACAATGATCACCTTTTATGTTTTGATTCACCATCATCATCTTCATTCACCTTTCATGCACTGTCTCAAATGTTCCAACATGCCACAGATGGTACAAAAATCGGAGACAAGCGAAATATGTTTATATGTATTTTGTCTGTTACTTGGAATTCAGCTTTATTGCCAATAACAACCAGGACAGGAGTAGTTGTTCAACAAATATCATCATCATCATCATCATCATCATCATTTTATTTAATTCACGAGTTTTCCATTTTTCAAGGGGTCACTGACTCTCCATCCATGACCTGGCGCAACCTCTCAACATAAATCGATCACTTGCGTCCTTAAAGCTCACACCAACCCTATGACATTCTCTACCCATCATTCTTCTCCAACTCATCTTGAGACTGAAATAGCCAAAAAGTTTAATAATAGCCCAATCTCAGCCAAATATATTACAGGTTCTTATAAAAAAACACTTGTCCTCAAAACAGTCAAAGGGAATTAACTCCGATGCCACCCTCTGTGAGATAATTACGGCTACGATTTTTCTGTTGCAAATGTTGTTCAACAAAGTTTGTTTTATATCAATGTTCTTGTTTTTCGATAAAACATTCAGAAATCAACATAACACAATGCAAGTAAAGAGTTTTTGGTTGACTCAGTTTTAACAGCAAAGACGATTCTCCACAATAGGAAGAATTCTTTGTATGTACCAAGAACTCAAGTCTACATAATGCATAGTGGAATGAAGTGTGCGGCTTGGCGTCATTATAACACTATTCTCCCTAGAAAAAATAGCACAAGTGACGGAGATACAATGCCAGCTATAACTATATCAACTCAACGGCAACGTGGCTCAGCACTCGTCAACAGAGTGTAGAAGATTGGTATGGGAACAATTCGGCCTACCATTGAAACAAAACCGCAAGAACAAAAAACAATAGGCAAGCTTTTGTGTGGTTTCAGTACATGATTAATTTCGCTTCTGAAGTACGTCTATGTAGATATGTATTCAGTATTGTGATATAAGTTACTAATTTGTTGTTGCGACTGCTAATGACGGTGTTTGCATGTAATTTTATTGCTTCATGAATGGTATGTTTTCACATTTGACACGTGTCAGTAGCTCCACCATCGTGTATCGGCCCTGCATCTCTCGCGCACGCAGTTTCATTCGGCGTACAGTCTTTATATATAGTATTATCGATTTTCTGGTCAGAGTACTGCAAGTTTTTCTGTTAAAACTTCAAACTCCACAAGAATTCGAGCGCATATGAAGAATGCTAAGTTGAAGATCTAAGTTCCGCGATTCACTTAAGTTTTTGCCATACAATACTGTGGTAAATTTCACTCTGCAAGTTGAATCTCGAAGGGTTCAATTCACGTTTAGAAAAACAAAAGGCACAAGTCACTGGCAGACTTAGGTTTTAAAGCTGGTAAACTTCAGACGTTAAGAAATTATAAACTAGAAATAACAGCCAAGGTACATTTTGGCAAAAAGTTAAACAACTCATGATTACTCCTAGCGGTTTTGTTTTAAACGTGTAAGAAACTGGACAACTTGTCTCCGTTTTTCTACTATACTGTCAATTTATTTTTCTTGAAATTCCTTCTTCATTATTACTCAAGGTAAATTATTATTTATTGTGAAACTATTAAACGCATATTTTTTTGTTGACGAGCTCGGATACCTTGTAGAACAACAGTGATGTTCTTTCGGTCTCGTCTTAAACAAAGGAATCTAAAGTAGGACATGACGGCTGTTTTTCACCTTGTTTGTTTACATTTTAAGGAAGTGCTAATGAAGGCGCGCCAGGGCCGGTATGTAACCAACCGGATTAACGTGCGGTGAAAAAAATGTAATCGAAAACAAGAAAGGTATGAGCTTTGAGTGAACTGACAGTAACTTGCATCCACAAGTTTCAAACATGCATAATTAGATCTCGTTTAAATTTAAGGACCAATATTTTCAAATAGGAAGATTTATTGGTGGTATTAAGAAAGCTTATGGAACGAACACGTGCATTCCCTTATAAAGCACGATATTTTGTATGGAGTTGATTTGTTTATTTATCGGTTGTTATAGAGACGACCTTAAATGCGGCCAAGTAGCCGCGAAGCTCCGAGGGTAGAACGGCTTGAGCGCCATTCAGTAAACCACTTGTAAACTTTTTAGCTTACAATAGTTTTTTTCCGGCAGGAACAATATCGTTGTATTATTTTCCGACTTCAGGTGTTCTCCGATGCGCTATTCTAACCTTAAACTTAAAGATTTTTGTTTCAGCTTAGATTTGCTTTCCCGCGAGGGTTGGACTATCGCTTAAGAATTTATTGTGCTGCAAAGGTAGACAGAACGTGGAACAATTCGATCGGACTGACACTTAAAAAAGAATTGTTAACATTCAAATTACAACTTTCGGGTACAGCGAAATCAACAAAGCGAAAACAAGTATATCAAGTACATTTCCATTTCTGAGTACTTCTAACTTAACTCTTTCGTTAGATTTTCTTATACTCTTAATTGGAGTCGTGAATAACGGGTTAGATGGTGTTGGTACAATAGAAATTGTTTTTTTGTTATTGCGGAGGACACTCAGAGCGAACTGCGTGTCACTGCGCTATTTTTATCGATGAACACTTCCCGAGACAATGGATAGAATGCTTTTGAAATCTACGCATATTTTATTGTAGCCGCCAATCAGATTCAACCATGACGTAATTGTAACTTTGGTGTATTAGTTACGCATTATCAGCAAGAGCGAGTCATAGAAACCATAAACCAGCTTTCGTCTTCGCGATCTCAGACCATATGTCTGCAGAACATCAATTTGACCCAGTTTATTCCAGTGGCGTCGGTGTGTATGCCGAGAGATACTTTCTGTCGATGGACGTTAGAGATTTGCGGAAATTTCTAATAGCTGATTGTTTCTTTGAAAATTAAAATTTGGGTTTGTGAATTTTTTCGCGGAGGGTTATACGCTGTGTTCGAGATTTGCACGAGGTTGTTGTTATTATCTGGCAAGACTTGACGGTCTGGCGCGATACTCGCAGTTTTTCACCTCGAATGAGCACCAAAATGGATCGTGAACTTCCACGGGTTAATGGAACATTTAAGGACGCAGAAAGTCACAAATGGCGGGATCCAAAAAGCCCTTGTTCGCCAGAATCGCCGCAATCACCACCATCGCTTATGGTTCGCGGAAAAACGCTATCACTTACAAAACCTGAAAAGTTAAAACCGATCAAAGAGTTATCGAAAAAAAGTAGAAAAGTAAGGTTACAGCAATCGCAAGCTGGAAACTTGTCACTGAAAAGAAGAGACACTTCTCCCGATGTCTATAGACTGGATGCAAGATTAAAACCCAAGCGAGGTGAGTAGAAAGTTAGGATAGCGCGAAAGTTACAGCGCCATTAAAATCTGCACAATGTACAAGGTGTCATTTTCAGCTGGAAGAGTCGTTGTGTTTTATTTCGTTTCCCGCGACAAAATGCATTCACAATGCTCGCTTTTCGCGGATTTATGAATCTAAATTTCTTGCTGGCTGGGCCTACGCAACTCTTCCGTTTTGCCAAGTTCTTTGAATTGACTTTACGAGCTGCACGATGTAATCTGTTCTGTTGCGTGATGTCTCCTTACGGCTGTACTGTAGACAGCATTAAAAAGCTTTTGCAAACTTTTTAAGTCTCGAAGTCACGATATTAAAGAGGCTTAAAGTGAGTGGCAAGTTGTGATCACTCTAGCGTTTAATATTCTTGAACGGTCCACAAACTTTACGTGACTACACTCAAGAACTTCAAACTGGAACACTTGTTTGTATTGATTATAGTGTGTAGGAAAGTGCGATTTGTCTATTCAGATTAATTACCGAGATATATTCAACCATTTAACGTAGTGATTTCCTTGTACCTATGAGTTATGTCTTGTGCAGCATAGCAAATTCGTAGTTCGGTCTGAAAGCTGTAATAAACAAACTCCATAATTTGATTCCACTCTCAAGCGAGAGTACACATTTCGCATGGTACAAGACTCAAGAGAACCAATATTTATTGTTTGGGACGGGTCAATAGTCGGAACAATGAACCGTTCCTCTAAAAACAAGCCCCGAAGACTCAGCATGTGGCATAGTACTTCCATGCCGCCTTGTCGCAAGTTATGGAAGAAGACTCGCCATGCGCCTAGTACTAGTAGTAGTGTGAAGTTGAGCTTTACAAAGAGTCGACTTGGTGGCCATATTACGTAGGCAGGAAACGAATTTTCAGTATTTTTGTGCAAACTTGATTGAAACGTCTAGACAATCGTACTTCATTGTATTCTGCGTAGCGGAAGCTGTGCGATTTGAGATAAACCTACAGAACAAGTGCACGGGGACGTTTTTTGCGATTCAAATCCTTTAACCCAATGATTGTCTGCGGCGCGCGAGCTGTTATCTGTATTTTAACACATACTTGATAATATGCTGGCCATTTTTCGGGTCGAGGTCACTTTATTGTTTAGTATAAATGGCTTCGAACAAGGCGATGTTTGTTTTCAATAACACACAGAAATGTCACTTTTTGCGAAGTTGTGTATTTGTGCACGAAAACTTGCAAGTTTTTAAAAACTTAACTCGGAGTTATCTCTTGTGATTTGCTAAAGATATTTGTGTTTTACTGGTATGTCAGATAATTCAAGCTACAGTAAAATAGTACTGAGGAATTTTTCTTTTGAAATTTAAGTGTTGTACCACTTATTTGCTTGCAAATGAGATTGATAAAATTTGTGGCGGCCGATTATCTGGAGTATTTAAGAAGCTTTTGGCTTTTTAGAAATTTAAAACACACAAATAATGCTTTATGAGCAGTTTTTGCATAAAAAACATTGCATTTAGAGCTTAAAACTCATGCCAATGATTGTGGTTTTATTTTTTATTTTCAATGTTTATGATGGAACTAAAAATATAAAAAAAGAAAAAAGTGAAAGAAAAATGAAATGCCTGTTGTTGACATAAATCTGGTTTGGCAAAACTTTAAAAAATTCATTTCAGCAAGGCTAATATCTTAAGTAATGCAGTCCCTGTTGTTTTCTTTTCAGATGTTAAGACCCTATAACCTTGACACTATCACGCACTGACATGTAATCAGATAGCATAAACATTTGAGCCTGAATAAAGGAATTGTTTTAGGCGAAAAGTTTGCGAAGTTCTTAATAATTAAGTAAAATTGATAAAGACTAAATTGATCTAAAACTCAAACGTATTCTACTAAAAATCAGCATAATACTCCAGATGATGACTTTTAATCAAGTGTTGGAACTGTAGACAAAATTTAGCCTTTTACCAGTTTTGCTGAAGTAGTTTAGGGGCTTCAATGACTTTTTAAATTTTTCATAACATTACTGCAAGAGCTAAAAGATTTGTAGAAAATTTTCAAACCTTAAAAGTATTATTGTATTATTATTATTATTTTAATAACATAGCAGATAAATTTTAGGCATAATTCAGCCCTCGATTTTATTTGTTATTGCCTTTCTTTTGAAATTTCACATGGGCAATTACAAATTATCCATGCAACTAGTTCATCAAGTGAACAAAAATCTAGTTGGCATGTTTAAATGAATTTTCGTGCACGCGAAGTCTTGAAAAACTAAAAAAAGGAAAATAATAGTTTGTCTGCTAGATTATTAAAAGGTAATCAAATAAGTCCTTGTCAAATTTCAAAGAAAATCACGTGTCTTTTGGCCAAAATTCTGAAAGAATTGCCCAACTGCATTTTTTTAAAATTTGACTCGGCCTCATTTGATAACCTATAACTATTGTTGTTAGTGTTGTGACAGACAAAGAAGATGAAACCTAAATTGGTCAAGCTGTTTACAACCTTTTTACTTAATTTTTATAAAGGGATGCAAGCAATACAAATCAAAGAGGTAACAATAATAAAGTTACTCCCAAATTTATTATTAGTAACCATGATAAAAGTGACATTACTGATTAAATTCAATAAGAACATATGAAAGGAAACAAATTAAACTAAAAACTTAGTGGTAAAATAGAGAGTAAGAGCTGTTTTGTTATAAACTGTCATTAAATGATGTTGTATAGGTTTATTTTATAAGTACATTGTTTATAAAATATTTTTGATTTTAAATTTCTTTAACATACTTCAATAAATTTTAATATTTTCTCAATGGATATATTTTTGTTTGTGTTTCTCACAAACTCATCACTGAAACCCAGTTATATAGGAATTTTCTTGGGTCAGACAACAAACTTCAAACTTGGAAACAAAAACAAGTGGTTGGCACTGTAAACAGTGAACAGCTCTAAGCATTACTCAATTAAGAAAAAAAACGAAATAAATTCTTGTTTTGAATGGTTCTGTCACCGGCCATTGCTCTAGTGACACTCTCAACTGTTATGCCACTATTTGTCAAAAAACATCTCCTGACCTGAGACTTTGAAATTGTTTGTCAAGGAACCCATTCAAATATTCGCTTAAGGTTCGGCTATTCAATTAGCAACAATAAAGAGATTTAGCATAATATTTCTTCTTAATTTTTCTTTTTTGCATTTATCAGTACTTCAACTGATTGTCTTTGAGTTGCTATTACCCAGAGTTTGATCAAATGTCCATGGGGACAGTTTCTTGCTAATAACTACAGAATTTCAAAACCTTAAGGTTAAAAAAATCACAGAAGTTCCAGTTTTTCTTGTAAGTAACTCTGTCAAGTATTATATTCATAGATTTTTCTCAAAACCTCATAGAGAGCTGTGCTATTTAAATTGTTGCTCAAATAATTTTCAAGTGAACTTTAATCCTAACTTTCAGATAAAACTACAACATTTAGTTTATTTGAAAATTATTTTTTAGTTAAAGTGCATGATAAACATTGATGTCTATGGTTGTTACTGTTTTTCTATATTAGTTAAAAATAAGTTCAAGTTAGTGGTGACAAACATTCCAACTGGTCAACTTTAGTCTTAACCTTAGCTTTATCTTACTAAATTCTTAAAAATCAAAGTCGTAAAATCTCAACAAACTTCAGAATATTATTATGTTGAAGCAATGGACATTTTATTTATAATCTACTTGTAAAGACAGAGAAAATGAATGGTCACTTTGTAGGTTTTTAGGCAGTTGTTTTAATATAAAGTCAGAAAATTTTTAGTTTGTGTGAAACTTTGTTTAGCAGTATAAGGGTTAACAGTACTAGCTAGTGTTGGTTAATTTTTTGTTTTCTCTATTAGTAATGCATTATAGCAGTAACTTGTCAACTGTATATAATTTGACAATATTTTAAATTTTACCAGAGGGGTACTAAAAATATAAGACTTTGTACAAAATAGAAAGTGTATGGTATTGATTTCTTTACGTTTAATAGTCTCAAAATTTAAAAACCCCTTTTTGCTTGAATGAGCAGTTACAGAGAAACAGATTTACAACAACTGTATACTGGGTGCTTGTGTTTCAGAATCAGGGAAGCACAATTCCTTTAAGTTTGTCACAGCATCAATCATGCCAGGCCTAGGGTTAAGAGTCGTGTAAAATATTATCACTGGTGCTGTCAAAGATATGTAAGTCTCCCTTCTTCTAGCAAGAAAAGTACTGTTTGATTGGTCAAGTAATAATAACAAAGAACTGAAAACATTTCAATTTAATTAAGATATGAAAACTAGCATTCATTGTCATTCCCATTTTTCATCTAAGGTATTTCAATGACTTGAAAATCTGCAAAGTACAGAGCCTAGTTACACATCTCATGACTTAAGCCACCTTATCCTTGATCTAACAATCAATCATAAAATCTTGTAAGAAAGCTTATACTTTAATGGGAATAAAATACTTTTCTAATTAGATAAACAAGATAACTCAAAGGAAATTAGCTTTAACAATTTCAATCATCAGTTGAAGACAGGGTCATGTTTAAAGTTTTCTTTAATTGACAAGTATTGTATACAGGTGTTTAAAAAAGATTTAAAATGTCTGTAGCACCTTCCTTTGAAATGCTCACAGCTCAAGAGCTCACCAGATAGTAACTAGAGTAAAGAAGTCCATAGTTGATGTTCTCTTGTTGAACAAACTTTTGCTCTGCCCTTTTGTTGCTAAATACCAAGGTCAGGACCGAAAATTTATCTTTGTCAATCCCTTTATGCTGCTTATACACATAAATTTACATTACCTCGAAGAGTATTGGGGAAAGTGAATACTTTTTTAAAAATGTTTTTGATATTTGTTAATTATTATAAAGTATAAAATGAATTTAGATTTATTTGGGTTTCCTTACTTTTCCTTTTTAATTAGTTTGTGTAAAAACTGATGCTAACATTATTATTATTATTATTATTATTATTATTGCTATTTGTTTGACATAGGTTTTTCCAATTACATGTCAGATCCATTGCCAATGAGAATGCGTGCTCTTCCTCAGTCATTTTGGCAGGAACCACAGAACATGAGCACAAGTAGCATGAGTTCTGGCAGTACATTTCCAAACCTTTTACCCTTGTTTCAAAATGACAATAATAATAGTGAAGTTGTTATGGGGATAAGACCACTCACCCCGCCTGAGGAAAAACCACGACCCCCAAAAGAACCAAGAATGAAGATAACAGCACCTCCAAATACGGACTTACTACTAAAGTTATTTGAAACTGTAGAAGAAGACAGGACAAAAAAGTTTGTTGTCAGAAGGGGAAGGTTAGTAAGAATTTTAGTGTTGTTTTAATCATCTCATACAGCACTACTGATGAAAGGGCTTTACTGACTTTAATTATTATCTTCAGCAAAAACACTGTACTTTAGACGCCTGAGCTACACTTTATTTTGGACACCAATTCTTGATTGTAATTTATGAGTAGCAAACTGTATATTTTAAAAATTCCAAACCCAAGATTTTGGAAAGCAATAAATGATCTGAGACCTCTAGAGACATTTTGATTTGAAAAGTCTGAGACAGAGACTTAAAATAATGAGACACTAATTTCAAGAAATTCCAAAAAAAGAGATTTTGTTCCTAATAAAATTATTCCCTTGAGTACATTTGAAAAGGATGCTCACATTCACTGTCATTCATTGTTCATTACAAGAGAAATCTATAGCTCTGATGGAAACGCTAAGAATGTAAGCCATTTTGTAAGAAAATCTGAGACTGCAAAACGGAGAAAAAATAAGAAATATGAAATTTTGAGACATGACGAAAATATAAGTATATTGCTGATACATAAATTGCTGAGATTTTCAGTTTTTAAGAGACAATTCGCTACATTTCATACAATTTTTTTGGTAAATACATAAACTTCACAAAATAAACAGCAAATCTTTCTAAGAAGTGGATTTTATTGATGACAAAAGAAAGTCATTATTTGTGGTGCCAAGCTTTTGAAATTTTGGGTAAGATCTGACAGTTCTGGGTGATTCATGCTATTCCCAGACCTGCCGCAAAAACAACAAAATATCAGTTTTACCTCATTTTCAAGCTTTAAGAAAAGTATTTACCTCTGTATAGCCCTGATTTATAATGACAGTAGTAGTAATAATAATAATAATAATAATAATAATAATAATAATAAAAACAATAGCAGTTAAGGGAGTCTGACCTCTGTGGGGAATCCTTCCTGATAATGGCAAGTTTTGTAAATAGAAAAAAAATTATTTCATTCATGCGGTATAAAATCGTTGATCTCATTCCAAGATGTTACTTAATTTTTAGGCCGAAGCGAGTGCAGTCTGACCTCACCAGACATGTTCTACCTAAATTGGAGGAAGATCCATGTATGGTGTCCAATCTTGCAAACAAACTTTTTCCACAATTATCGCTTGAAAATAAACCAAGTTCTAACGCACCTCTTTCATGTGTCTCACTGCAAGATGGCGACAGAGCTGTAACTTTACCTTCAATCACTAATGAAAGAAATTACTCACAAATGCTATCTGAACTTGTTTCACATTATTGAAATTTTTTGAGATTGAAGTATCTCAGTTTATATAGTGTGTATGTATAAATTTTATTGGACAGAAATATTACCTGAAAAGATATGTTTGTAAATTCTAAATATTCTGGTGTTGCTACAGTCTTTGTTTTGTCTCTCTCAATCTTTTTAATATTAGAGATTGGTTGGGTTATGTTATTAAAAGGTAAAATATTTTTATTGAAGAATACATAGCTTTTGAGTTGAAGAACTATTTGTTTTCAGACCATTGGTGCTATTTAAAAAATTTTTAACTTTTCTCACAATTTTGTTTTATTCATAAAAAGTCTAAAATCTCAAAACAATTTTGAAATTTTAGACAAAAACGAGCCTTGACACATTCATGACAAATAGCTCACCAGAAAAGCTGTTAATTAGTTTTGAAAGAGGGCAACAGTCACCCTTCCAGTTTCAACTGCATATCAAAATCCAATTTCTCCTTACATTACACACACAAAATAAGTCATTTGGTGATGAGAAAATAAGAACTGATCACACAAAGCAAGCTATTGAAGATGAAAAGTAAAATTCTTCCAAACTTGTACAGTGAAAAGCAAAGGCTCTAGTTGGGAGAATTTACACTGCAATTGGGTTAACTTCATAGTGTGGAAAACTAATCAAATTCACACTTTAGAACAAGTTAGGAAGTATTTTGAACTTTTGCTGAATACAGCCTTTGTTTTCTTTAACAACTTAAAACTCTCTTAACACAACTTTAAAATTCAGAAGGTATTTCTGACCAGCAAAACTTAGCTCTCTTGCAGAAGGTAACAAAATTGTGATAGTTCAATAATGTAGTGGTAGAGGTATCAAACATTCAAATATGCATGAAATTAATCAAAACCTTATTCAGCAATCCCAGAAAAAGTAATGCATGTGTTGCTGTACAGAAGGTTTTAGTTGTCATTACCCTACCTGAAAAAACAAACTATTTAGAAAGTTTTAACTTTATTTTTGAAGTTTATTTAGATATTAGTTATTTAATTGACTTGGAGTTTCACTATGAAGAATGGTCACAAAGAAAAAGAGAATGGCCAAGATGTATTTTAAATTGTATGCTTGCACCATCTTAAATGGAAGCAATGCAGATTTTCAGTAACACAACCTTGTGTGAAAAATATTCTTTCATTTATTTCTTTTAATTTCAGAGTGTTAAATTGAATTTGTAAATAGAACTTCCAGTCGAAGACTCAGTTCTGAGAACTTCCAGTGACTGAGTCACTAAAAAATCTAACTGAAAAATACAACAATATAAAGTCATTTCATGAGTCAGTCATATTTCTCACCATATTTTTGAGAAAAAGAAAAATGATTAAATAACTGACACTTTTATCAGGTGTGGAATAAGGAACTGTAGTATAATTATCAATAAAAATAGCCACTGATGTTCTACAGCCCATGTTCCAATATATATTAATAATTAATTATGAAATTATTATCATCCTGTATTATGGTTGGTGTGCACATAGTATTATGTTTGTTTTATGAACATTTGTTTCATACTTTATAGTGTGTGAAGATTAATAATTCATTCAGAGACTGATATGGCCATTGTACAAATAAAAAGTATTAGATACATTGTAAATAGAATTTATTTTGAAATAAAGCATGACATTTGAAAGACATAAAACAACTGTTTTAATAATTACCAGCATGCATCAAGAGCAGCTTGACTAGGTGAATCCTCTTCTCTCTAATCCTTCTCCACAATCTGTGTCCGTTGCTTTTTGTTTATTTCATAACTCTTTGACTTCTTAATTCAAAATCTGTAGAACAGGGTAATCCACCTTGTTGTGGATCACTTAGTCAGCGGCACCTTGGTTGAGTGGTTACCCGATTTGTTCCAGTTGACTCGGCTGTATAAATGAGTACCAGTTCTGCTGGGAGCTAACCTGCAATAGATTAGTGTCCTGTCCAGGGGGAGTCAAAGACACTCATCTACTTAACACTATACGGAAACCAGAGATAAGCTCTGGCCTAATGAGCCACTTGTCTTGAGCAAGGATTTAGCTGTTGGGCGCATTCTGTACCACATTTCAAAAGTGTGGTTCATGTGAACTGTATGTGTGTTTACAACAAAATTGTCGTTCAATGACTTGTATTGAGATGTACCGTCAAACCTTTTCTACAAGGAAATAACTCATTACTGGTCAGACAATTTGTTAAGTAAAAAACAGCTCGCATTACTTCTTTCAATTTTGCAGCATTTAATAGGCAGAACCCTGACTCAATCATCCAGGCAGGACACTAATCCACCACAGGTTAGCTCCCAGCAAAAGCTGGAACTAGTTACAACAACTGAGTCAACATGGATAAGTTTGGGTAAAGTTTCTTGACCAAAGACACAACACAAAAGTATGGACAGGAGTCAATAACTTATGCAAACTACTCAGCTATGACTGCTATGGCTACCACAGATAGATATGAAGCACTGTGTCCGTATCCACAATTACTTGAGGCTGAAGGAGAGCATAATTCACACTCGAAGCTATCACTAACGAGCAGAAGCAAATTGGTAATCAAATATCTCCACTGATTAGGTGTAAATTGTTATTAACACCCATACAGAGTGTCAAATGCTTCTAATTTGAGTAGGTTGCTGCAGTAGAGTTACCTTGTGGGCAATATAAAGTCTTATATATTCGGATTTGTTCTTGAAGTCTTTGTGGCAGAAATGCAGTGAGCATTGTGAATAAACTGCCATAGCTCCTTTGCACTAGGTGCATTGTTCAAAAAGCTGTTTAACTTTTCTTCCGACATTTGAAATAACTCACGAAAATCCTGAACACTTTTCATCAGGTACCTGAAATTTAAGGGATAAAAGTAAAAAACAAAACAAGCATGTATTTTTTCTGTAGTTTTCTCCTGCATTTTTCAAAACCGAACAAAACACTTCCCAAAGACTATCCCAATTGTTCTTACCCCAATGCAACCCCCCCAATCCCCCCACTCCAATGCTCTATTTATGCCCCATTTCTGTTAAGTCTATTTCTTGTCCATTAAGCCTCTTTCTCTATTAATCCCTTTCATGAAGTCTCCATTGACAAAGATATTTACAAGAAACGCACTTCTTGCTTGAGCTTTTTGATCATGTATCGCTAGTTTCTTGTCTCTTTTGTCCGAGTTATGTCTGTGAACAGAAAAATATGCTTAGGTGTTTTTCTCAAAGGTAAGTGAAGAATGACCAAGTTTTCTGTAGACCATTCTCATAGTTGTAAAAACTTTAAAACTGAGTTTTTTCATGTTACAGTTTTCAAGGCGGAAGCATGCAGGTGGCCAGCATGGGGCATTCCAAGTGCAACTGTAACTGTGGTTGGCGTAATAGCAAATACAGCTTGTCCAAACCTGTTGAATGGCCTTTGCATTTGGTTAAATTAATATTTTAAAAGGCCATTTAAATGGTTTTTTCTTATGCAATTTTTACCTGTAATTCTTACTGTTTATTCCAGGAAGTTTTAACATGATATCCTAGGGAACAAGAAACATTGAAGTAAGATAGAGTCTGAATGCATCTAGATATTGATGATTGTTGTTGATGATGTTGAGGATGAACGGTGTTGGTGATGATATTGATGATGACTGGTGTTGATGATGATATTGATGATTAGTGCTGTTATTGATGATGATATTGATGATGAATGGTGTTGATGATGATATTGATGATTTATGTTGATGATGTTATTGATGAAGATAGGTGTTGAAGATGATATTGAAGATGACTGGTGTTGATTATGACTGGTGATGTTGTTATTGATAATGACTGGTGTTGATGATGTTATTGATAGTGACTGGTGTTGATGATGACAGTGATGATGACTGGTGTTGATGATGATATTGATGATGACTGGTGTTAGTGATGATACTGATGACTGGTGTTGCTGATGCTAATGACAGTGCTAGCACCACAAATGGATCGAGCGTAATCTTCAAATAAGACCACTTGATTACGGTTTTCCAAGTTTGTTCTGATGATAAATGGTGGCTTTGAATTCTAATTAGTGACTACATCGGTGTTGATTGGTGTAAAAATAGTATCAGGGCTGGTTATGAAACAAGTTTTAAGTTAGACGAACTATGACCCTGTACATTCTCTGTTTCAGGTGTTAGTGAGAATGTTTTGACCGGCTGTTTATTGATTTGTACTTAAAACGTTTTGTTTTGTGCATGGTTAAGACCAGAAAACAAATCGGTCAAGACAAGAAAACAAATTAGTCAAGACCATGAAAAAAAATGGTCAAGACCAAAAAGCCAATTAGTCAAGACCAGAAAACAAAATGGTCAAGACCAGAAAACAAAATGGTCAAGACCAGAAAACAAAATGGTCACCAGAAAACAAAATGGTCAAGACCAGAAAACAAATGTCAAGACCAGAAAACAAAAGGGTCAAGACCAGAAAACAAAATGGTCAAGACCAGAAAACCAATTAGTCAAGACCAGAAAACAAAATGGTCAAGACCAGAAAACAAAATGGTCACCAGAAAACAAAATGGTCAAGACCAGAAAACAAAATGTCAAGACCAGAAAACAAATGAAAAAGACATACAACAATGGTTTCATAACCAGTTCCTGTATTAGTTATGGTGTATTAAAACTTTGTTACCATGACAATTAGCTGCTACCTTTGGTGTCATTGCATACTGAAACTCTTGACTAGCACTCGCCATTGTGTCGAATCCAATGGCTGCTGCAGTAGCAGGGTCTGGTTCCGGATTTGTTTTCTGTTTTGAAATAGACAGGGCTACATATGAGTAATAATTCTCGTCAAGGCAATACTTTGATTGTCTACTAGCATTCAAGTTGAATGTAGGAAAGCATGAATTAATCCAACAAAGTAATGGTTAATGTTTCTTTTGAAGAGGAATTCTGCACATTGATGAACAACAGGGACAAAGGAGTATTTTTGTGTCTGTCCTTTGAGTGTTTTCTTGTGTCTGCGCGTGTTCATGTACCCTTTAATGTGCCTTTTTTTCATCAATTAAAAGTGTTTAGAAAATAGGGACGCTTAAAAAAGAATTTTTGTTAGTGGTTCAATTGTTCATGACCGTGTTTTAGTGGGACTGGGCTATGATGTCATTCGTGGATATCTTTGGATCAAAGCACAGCAAGATGGACATGAATAAGTCAAAGATTTTTAGAAGTAGATTCCTTCCAATTTTTCATATTGTTCGCCTCTTTGTGCTTAGAAAAGAACATATTGTTCAACACGTCAGTCACCCAGTCCCCTGAAATCGTGATCATGAACCAAGAAGGCCAAATATTTTGCTAGTTTGAGCTACTATACAAAAAAAACGTTTTTACCAAAGTGAGGGCTTTTTGCAGAAGTGTTTCAAACTAGCTGTTAAAACGATGTGAGCCAATAAAACTGTTAGTGTTGTAGGCACTTTAAATTGTTTTCACAACTGTTTGTTATAATCTACTTTTTATTTTATTCCTGTACAAGTTCATGACCTGGGGCAAGTTGTTCGAAAGCCGCTTAACTTTAAACTAGGATTAACTCTTAACAAAACTTATTGGTAGTCATGGTAACTAAGCCTGGATTAGGGCTAATCGTCTTTTAAACAACTGAGCCCTGGATATTACCTATTGTTTTTAAAAATAAAGCTAACAAAATGTTCTACCTTGAGATCGTCAAATAGCTCTGCCGTTGCATATGGACTGTGACACCAAAGAATGCGGAGCTGTGAGGATGCAAGGAAGTTCAATATAAAATCCATAATAAAATGACGCATGGTTACCAGATTTGGGGCTGGAATCTATATATTTTATGGTTTGACGTTGTGCATTGCTGGATCAATCCAGTTTTTTTCATTGCCAAATGTCTTGAATTGCTTGAATTATGTAAGGAGAGGCTAAATGTTGACTGGCAAGTACCGAATCAAATCAAACTTTTGCAACATTTAGAAAGTAAAGAAAATACAAAGCAAGAACAACTTTAATGAATAATCAACAATTTTGAGGCAAGTAAACTCCAGATAATAAAAAAACTCTAAACTATAAAGCATCCTCTTGAGCCAAAGTACTTGTTTAAAAAAACAAAAAAGGTGTAAGGTCTAACTGACCATTCCATTAAAGATGTTGGCTGTGCGTTTTACTACAATGCTTTACAAACCTTACACCACTAAAAGAAACTTAGGGAAGGTAACAGTTGATAAAACTCTTCCTTGTACTAACAACATTGTGTGTCAAATTGAATTTTTCAGATTCTTGCTATGCATTTTTATGAGCAATGTTAGACATTTAAATGCTAGGAATTGTGGGTAAATTTACAGGTTGCAATTTCTTGCATAATTGTGGATTTGAGCATTGGGCAAACAACATGAATTGCTACTTTCTAATTCATTTTCCCTGAGCAACTCGCACCTTTGGGAAGTGAAGTGTGAGAAGAGAAATCTTGGATGAAATGTTTTGAATGTTTACTTCACTTGACAGACTTGACTTTGCCTGAAACAAACTGACACATTAGCTTGTATATCAACAGTGACAAATCAACAATATGTTGAAAAGCCTTGGTTTTCAGACGATATAAACACAGCATTAGTCTCATTTAACATGACTATGCAGCTCTTAGTGTTAAGATATATCTGTTGTGTATGAGAATAAATAATTGTCAACACAAAGAGCACAACCATAATCACCATCACAACCATTATCATTATCAACATCACAACTATCATCATACCCATCACTATCAAAAATTTCACCATCTTAAACAAAACCATCTTTACCACCACCATTACCATTATATCATAAAAGCCACCATTACAACCACCATCACCAGCGCCACTTTTGTTACCATTGTCATCATAACCATTACATCATCATCATCAGAACTCCCAACACTACCATTATCATTATAGCTACCATCACATCCTAACCACCACCATCATCATGACGGTGAACACCTACATTACCACCAGCATCAATAACAACATAACCACCACAATCACCATCACCTTATCACAACCACCATTACAACAACAATCATCATCATCAACAACATAACCATTAAAACCATCACCACCATCGTCATATTCACAACCACTTACATTGCTATCATCACATCACTGCCACCATCAATATCACAACTATCACAACCAACTTCGACACCATCATCATCTCCGTCTTTATGATAACTGTCGTCACAGCCACCACCATAATCACCATCACAGCCTTTATCATTATCAACATCACCATCATCATTATCACAACTACCATCACTGCTAAGCTTCCACCATCATCACCATCAACACTATCAACACCATTGCCATCTTCGTTACCATTAACATTGTCATCATCACAACCATATCAACTACAACACCATCAT
>JAOBAT010098191.1:0-13284 GCA_026413305.1 Hydrozoanthus tunicans
AATTTAATAAAACAATTATTCCATTCGCGCTTGTTGGATATGAGATGATTTATAGCCAACTCAGCGCTACGCGCCTCTTTGGCTATTTACCATCTCATATCCAACGCGCGCTCTTGGAATAATTGTTAAATAACACTGGTTCAACAAATCCTTGATGCTGATAATCGATTAACAACGTGGCTAAAAAAACATCGCCAACAATCTCTCAGTACTGTCTTACCGGTACAGGCGTAGTTGTATACATTCAGTTTTAACGTATCCATGATGTTCTTGAGTCTCTTGGGTAGAATGGTGTCTGGTAAACTCTTCCTCAGTGATAGGTCAAACACTTCAAGGTATGATGACAAGGAATACTGGTACATTGAGTTTACAATCGACATTTCTGACAGCACAAAGAATAGGACGGCTCCTAACTTGGCAGCTGGTCGGTAGCCATCACGGAGCTTGTCGATATCAATGGCTGTCTTTGCTCCCAGCTTCAGTTTCTCAGAAACCTACAAGACAAGGGACTCCAAATAGTCCATAGCTCTCTCGCAACAAAGACAATATTTCCTGAAATCATTCCTTTTTGGTATGTCTAACGTCAGTCAGACAGTACAAAACAATTTTGTTATTTGGTTTACTTGTCAAATTATGTTCGTGTGCAAAGAGTTAGATAATGATTAATCATTACAAATACACATCTGTTTAGTCAATTTCATTGCAAAAAGAAAAGTTTTTGTATGACGCACTTTCGCCATAGTACACACGTCCATTCCACATTCGTAAGATGTGTCATTCTGGATATAGTCAAGCCCGCAATCAGACTCAGTGATCAACTTGGTCTCAATCGCGACAATGTAGAAACACCGTCACATTATTAAGCTCGTGAGTTAAGCACCCGGACTAGTAATATGTAGCTGTCCCATGGAAGTTGCCATATACTTTGTCAATGTCCTTATGATTACCCCTATCATCATCATTATGATTAGAAATATCATTATTCTCACTTTTATTTGCAGTGTTTACACTAACCTCAGTTGCCTTAGTTTTGGTGTCTTCGAGTGTCTGCACAAGTTCCACGTTGTCCAACATATTCCCGGTTGATGTCGCTAGCTCTCGCAACAAAGTGTCTTCGAGGTCTTTTAGAAGTTTCTTGTTCTCACTAACAACAAACATCGCAAAACAGATTTTTTAATATCTCAATTCTATTGTTCTCCAAGGACACTGAAAGTTCTGCTAGCTACTCTTTATGTTTAGTGGGTGGACTTGTTGATTAAATGTTGATCCGCGAAGTTTTCAACTTGTAACGATGGTTGAAACTTCAAAGTTTTCTCTTTCTATGAAAATAAACCTAAATTGAGTAGTTTTTCTTTTAGCTCCATCAGCCCAAGCAAGTTTATCAACATCTTACTTCTCTTACATAACTCATACAAAAATAGGTCAGTCTGTAATGAGAAAATTGAAATTGATCAAACTTAGAAAGCTGCCGAAGATGAAAAGCAAAGTTCTCCTAAACTGGTAACATGAAAAGTGTGGGCTATAATTGGGAGATTTAAGCAATACACCCTTTGGGCTACTAAGGACTAAAAGGGGTAAATAAGTAAGAGGTCAATAGTCTTAGTCGGATTGTTAGTTCTTGCTAGCTATACTAACTTTCGATTCCAAACAATTATCAAGTCCTTTGGATCCAAGAAATTGGCTTAAAGAAAAGACTATAACTAAAAGGAATTGCATTCGAGGGCAAAAAAATAGAAGAAGGTGACGCTAAATTGTGGAGGTCTTTTAAAGTATTTAGTACCTGGTCTCTTGAATGAGTCTCTCTCGCTGCTCCTCTAGTTCTTTCCTCTCAAAGCCCACAATAACACTCAAAAGCTGATCCTCCAAGCCCTTCAAAGTAACAGTGTAATTCACAACCATTGTTCGACTGAAATGGGCTGGGGTGTATTTTGGGTTCGAAAGCTTAGTGTTGAGGTACAACCGGAAGTTTGGATCATAGTCCACCTCTTTGTCTCCTAAGACTACGAACTCTCTCCCCGGTTCGCCCTGTTGGAAAACAAAACTCCAGTAATTAATTTTCATTTTCCGTCTTTTTTAAGTATACCATCTTTAAAAATATCGAAAATTTAATTAGAGTGCTAATATTGATTGGGATAAACATAATGCTCCTACACTTTTGGGAAATCGATAATGTTAATTAACATACCTTGATATTCTTGTCTAAAACGTTGTCTATAACTGGATCAATATACTCGTCGACGTCCTTGAACAGAATTGGGAAGCCATATTTGATGGCAAGTTCCAACTGCTTCAGAAAGTCTGGGTCATTGAAGGTGACAACCTGGAACGCAATTTCAAAATAAACCTTAATCGTAATTTATAAACTCAACCAACAGTTACGGTCATACGAGCATTGTATATTTATTTTTCTATGAAGCTAACAAACTTCAAGTTTTCTAGGAAAAACTTCAAGGCTCTTACAACGAGAGCTGAGTTTCTTTATATTCCAAGAATTTTTTCAGGAACAACAACAAAATTGCTGGTATTACCGACTTTCAAAGAAAACTACTCCAGGATTTTCCTGTACAAAACTCTACTGATAATCAAATTATCAAATCGTTAGTTCATATGTTAGTTTCTTAAAAAACAGTTGACTTTACACGGTTAGTTAACTATTAACTGTGATTTCAAAATCTGGGTAAAGTGAGGTAAAGGAGTCTTTTGTAGTGGGAATTTGACAGATTACTAACAAATTTGAACATTCAATCACAGAGCAGTCTAAGCAGCACTAAATGAATTATTCTAGCGCAAACTCAAACACTCTAAACTATCACTGCAAACTATCAAGGCAAGTTCACACGGAGAAACAGAGAGTTTGAAATAATAAAACTACAATATAAAATAAAACGCAGCTATCTGACACACAATCAAAGTCAAAGCAACTCAAGGACAACATAAATTTCAAGTTAAAAATCTAAAAATCTAGTTTAAAAGTCTTATAAATAGTTAAGACTGAACCTACCTTTAAGTTGTTTGCTTCTTCCTTTTTTTTAATCCAGTTGAGTGCCTGCTGCTGAGGGTCAATACAGAGGGGGTATCGACTGGCCTGAGTGGTCAATATACCGTTCTCAATGGACAGTTCATCAGGTGGCAACCCCTCAGATGTCCATCGACTAATCTCGACATCGTTAGTAAGAAGAGCATCGATCTTAAACGGTTGTGTCAGCGGTATTTCCTTTGCCAGTACGTCCTTCTCCCACTCGTCGCGCAACATGCCACGCCTGAAGTCCCAACTGAACGCACCAAGGTAGCTCAGAAATGCCGAACCTAACAGACAGTCACCAAGTAGACGCACTCGCTGCCTCTTGAGCTCCTCAAGATCTTCCGTCCACCTAGAAGCGATATAATAATGTTAGGGAGACAGAAACGATATCCTAGACTCTATATATAATGGAGAAAGCGTAAACCTAGTGACAAATCTTAAATTAACAATTTCTACAAAATCTGAGTGTCGTGATTTGAACGCATTCTGAATGAAAACAACATTTCGGAATATTCTTGGTTTTTAAATTTTTTGGGTTGGGAAAGCAAAGTATCGCAATTTTAACGTGTTCTGATTGAACAAAGTATGTTGCTTTTTGCAAGCACAGTAAATGAGAAAACACTGTATAGAAAGCGATATTAAGGTCTAATCCACGTTTTAGTTAGAAGGAAAAGTAGCTTTGTTTCTTAATTTGCAACAAACAATAAAAGAAAACCTTCAAATTATATTGAAGGGTTTGTGTAAAAAAAAACGTAAGAAATTTGCAAACAGTAAGCGCCTTTTTTCTGAAAATCAAAAATCATGTGATGACTGCCGTAGCTTTGTGCGAGTAATTTTTTTTACATCGCTACCCAAACATTGCAAGTACTGTATAGAGTTCCTACCTCACTTTCTCGGAGCCAAGACCAGATATGAGCTTATCAGCTGCAATCAACCTTCTCTCCATAATTTCTGCCTCCTCTTGAAGACTGGTCTTCTCTCTCATAGCCGCGTCATACTTCTCACTCAACAACTGTAGTTCACCTTCAAGAGCCTTGACTTCGCGCTCAATCTTCTCCAATTCACGTTTACTGAGATGGAAGTTCCTTTCCAATCGGGCGACCTACCAGGTAAAGAACAAAAACTAGAATGTAGCTACCGACTAGTGCAAACGAGCAACACTGAAAAGCCTTAATGCCAACATGGCTAGCTCCCACTTTGATTGGCTAACTCCCGAAACCTCGTACTGTGATTGGCTCACAAGTCTTTCCTATTGTTACATAACATTAAAACTATATAACCTTGCAATCGAAAATTTTTCTTTCCTCACCAGATTCATTTAGGTACACGCATCGGCCCAATCATCAGCTCAATTATCGGCTCAACCGTTGCCAAATATAGTGTTTATTTTGTAAACCTGTTCAACTTATTAACTTTCCATGATTTCAGCACGCGAACAAGGTACTTGAAAAAAGTACAGGTAGTCCCCTAGATGAAGAGTATGAGTAAAACTACCCGAAGTCACACGAGCGTTAAGCAGCTAATAAAAACCAATTATACCGGTTATTGACAACTGCACCTTTTCTCTCTTAGGTTTAATTTCCTTGGCCACAGCGCAATATCCCATCACAGCCACAACAAACTTGAGTAAGCCGGCTCCTGCAACAGATACTTCTTTCATTTCTTCTACTGTAGTGTTCAGTTCTTTAAGTAAGTCACGACATCGCTTGACCTGCCCGGAAGTAATTCCATCCACATCCAGTTCAGTCAGACTCTTTAGGAAGTTTGTGTCGGACATCATGCCCTTTGCGACCTTCCAGTTCACCTCTTTGTAACCTTTAATGATAACGATGGCTTCAGAAACCATCTGCACGGCACGGGGTGGCTTTGCAAAAGACCTGTTGTAAACAGTCAACAGCATTAGCTCTACTCAGGCTTTTTAGAGTTTGGCTCAATGTTGCGCAACATGTCAAAACTAGAGTGTCTGCTGAATAGATAAAGAATTTCTGCAGCTTCAACCTAAAAGAAGCCTTTTAAGACTTTTTAAGGCCTTAAAGTTTAATACCAAATGCTCTTCCAAATCATTGCTCATAAACCCGGGTGCCAGATCAGATCATGTGCCTTCCTTATTTAATTCTTCAAAGAGGTAGCATAAACATTAATGTTAGTCACTTTGCCCTTGCACACTCCTCTTGCGCCAATTGTTGCATTCGGTGCAAGAAAACAGCCATCAAAAAATTCAGAAGTAAATCGACCAATGCAAGGGCAATTCTGTCTTGCATAGAAATTCAAGGCAATTTAAGACCTAGACAGAGAATTTTGTAATGTGTGAGACTTTTGCTATTTTAAAAAGCAGAATTTAAAACAACATTTTTTTCACAAAAAGTTTTGAGTCCCTAACGTAATAACCAACAAGTTTTTGGTCCTGGAGCTGGGCCACTTAGTCTGATTCTAAAAGATAACAATTGAGCAGCACGCAGCACATTTCAAAAGCAGTTTCTCCAGATACAATGCCGACCTGATTTTTACAGCAACTAGGTACACTTCAAAAGCAGTTGCTCCTAATATAATACAAATCAGATTCTAGCAGGTCACATTAAGTATAATTCGAAAAGTAGTAACACTGACCTGATTTCAGTCACATCAGACTTGTTTAGATCCTGAAGCGCCAACTTTGCTTCCTCCAAAGCTGGTAAAGCCGCCGCTAACGCTTCCTCTGCTTCAGCTTTCTCTACAACAATCTGCTTGTTCTGCTCGGCGATTTCCTTTTTCTTACCGATCGCAAGCTCTTTCTTCTCATTAGCCTGTTGCGTGGCTTGATTGATCTCAACTAGCAGCTTCTCACAGGCTTCACTTTTCTCTGTTACCGCTACTTTCTGTACCTCCAGCTTCTCGTTGAGTTCTTTTAACTGTTCACTTGCTGCCAGCAGCTTGCTGAGACCGCCATCTAGACGATGACACTGGAAAACGACAACATTGACAAATGAATAACAAATCAGACTTCAAGTAGTTGATGCAAAAGTTTATGAGCTTGGATAAATTCTGGGAAAGAATGACCCTATCCAGTGAACTACAGGAACTCACATGGGGAACAGGTCACTTAACTTAATTGGTTCTGTTGACGGAACATCTGGTGTATGTCCTGCTAACTGTTAAGCTAAATGTATCAGAGTGTAGTGAGTAAATAGATTGATAGAGTGTCTGACTTGTTACCAGAGGGTCATGGGTTAGATTCCCTTCAGGGACTCAGAGTTTTTCTTCTTATAAAAAGAAGCTTGTGACAACAAGAACAATTCTGTGTAAAGTGCCAAATGACTTGCAAAAAAGAAAGGAAACTAGGAATGAAAATGTTGAAAAATCGGAAAAAATAGGATACCCGACACCCTGAAGTAGTGACAATGACAAAAAACAATTATTTTCTGTTTTCTTTTTTCGTGGTGTTTCTCTTATGACTTTGAAAGTAGGAGAGAATAGCATAGATCAAGGACGACTTCTTTTGCTTATAGCTCATACGTCATATACATTCTTCACAACTGTTGAAAGACAGAATTGTAGATAAGCATATCCCTGACTGGCTAAGATGCAGGTTATTAATTTTCTTGCAACTTTGAAAAGAAAGAATTCAGCTTGATGTCAAAGTGAAGAATACTCTAGCTTGAGGCTCTGGAGTAATGCATGCAAAAGTAGCTTGAAGTCAAAGTGGAGAAGCAGATTAGATATACATTTAAGAAACAGAACAGCATATCTTTAAAAATGAAAAAACATGCTGTTTTGTTTCTTAAAAGCAAATCTGTACATTGTTTCCTTCTTATTGGCCGAAAGCTGATAACCTCCTTCTGACTGGTCAACAGCTGTTTTCTATTCTTCTGATTGGTTAAAATGTAAGTCAGTAACTAATTTCATATTAGTAAAATCATACTAGTGGTCTATCATGAATGCTGCATTCTGATTGGCTACGCTACTCATAGGCTATTAGTGATAGCCTACGGTAGCGATTGCGCGTGATCATATTTGTCGTAAACAATAAAAAATTAATTTTAGTGCTTTAAAAAAAGATTTTTACTTCTGATTTTTGAACAACTATTATGATTTTACTAAAACAATTATCGCTCTCGCCCTCATTGGCTTCTAGCCCATTCAGGCTCGAGGGATAATTGTTAATTATTGGCTGAGGTGCTTGTAGTTTACAGTATTAAAACTGGTGTCCGTGTGCTTTTCAGCCGGTTTTATTCATTTATCAAAACTTAAAAAAATGAAAATATTATTTTAGTTATACGTTTACTTACTTGTTCCAACACGTATTTGTCTTTCTCTTCCATCAGCTTATTGTAGGTGTTGATAAAGTCCAGGTAGTTTTTCGGCGTGGTATAATTTACCCGGCGCAGTTTCTGCAGGAAGGCTTTGCTATACTCACCAACAGACTGGTGGACAAACACCACGTGGTTCACCACATTCTGGCGGTGCTCATCAGGAATCTTGTCGTTCTATAAGAAAGTAAAGAAAATTTACTTACGGTTTGAGAACGAGCGTCGTTACCTACAGTAAAGCAAACCTTTAGAATGAATGGAATGCTGTGAAGTTAAACTTACCAAAAACAGTAGCATGAACGAAAGACTTAAAGTCATTAGATTTTGCGATGTTGCAATTACTTACATTTTCTCCTAGGAAGACTGTAGCCACAGCATGCAAAGCTTGTTCGGGCCAGGCCGTGTACCAGTCAATACTGCAGTTATTGACCAGGCCAGGGAAGTTACGACAACGAGTTCTAAGAGTATCACCAACGGGGGACATTGCAAGTACAATATGGAGGTTGTTGGTACATTTACTGACAAAATATTGCCATATCGACTCACGAGCTGGTGGAACTCCGGCTTTGTTTGCCTCGTCACGCACCTTGAAGAGAAAAAAAATAAAACAAAAGTCACCTTGTACATTAAAGCAAGACGCTGCGTCTTTGTAGTAAATACTGAAATTAAATTAAGAGTCAAGCTAAATCGTTTCTTGAGCCTAAGTGTCTCAAAGGGCCGGCGCATATCCGACTTCTTTAGTGTTAAGCAGTTGAGAGTCTTTGACTCCCCCTGGATAGGACACTAATCTATCGCAGGTTAGACCTAGCAGAACTGATACTTATTTATATAGCTGAGTCGACTAGCACGAAATCATGTAAAGTGTTTTGCTCAAGGACACAACACAGTGGTCTGACCGGGGCTCAAGCTTGCTACCCTAGGGTAATAACAACAACAACAACAACAATAATAATAATAATAATGATAATAATAATAATAATAATAACTGTATTATGCGTTGCTCAATGCGTTTACAATAATTTACAGTTGCCTGTGGTATTGAGGGTCTTAGACAGTCCGCTATATACGGCTCACATTTATATGAGTTAAGAGTTGCCACACTAACCGCTGTTAAGAGGCAAAACGAATAATCAAAAGTTAGGTTAACAAACACTGTTCTACCCCCTTAATTTTGCTTCTACGGACACATTTGTGAATAAAGGATTAAATATTAAGATGATAAAACACAAATATTTTGCAGAAGATTGGCATTCATCTTACCGAGCTTAAGATCCCCTCTTTTTCATCGTCAGGGAATAAAGCAGGTACCATTCCAGAGGTGAGCATGTTATTGATCAGCTCCAAGAACCCTTGGAAAGAAAAATAATCAGACATGAAACCTAGCTTGATGTCAAAGTGGAGTATGTTCTAGCCAGCGGCTGTGGAATTAAGTTGAACAGGTTGGAGAAATATGCGGGAAACATATCTCTAAGCGCGGAAATTGTCTTAAAAACTTGCCTGCTCATTGTAAGGCAACAAAAAGAAGCCATCAAGAAACACAACAAGTGAAGAAAAAAATCAAACAAGAAAATGAAGCACAAAATTATACGAAAAGGGGTAAGAGACAGAAAGAAGAGAGGTGAGAGTTCACCGAGGCCAGCTTTAACACAGTGAGATAAAAAATGAAATTCGGTGACAAGAAATTGAAATACATCGGCTGTAAAAGTACCTTCTTGCGCCACGTGTGCGTCCGTAAAAAGGAATACCATCTTCTTATTTTCTAAACCCAGCTTTTGATACAAAACTTTGAGGTCCTCGCGGAAATTGGACTCATCATATCCTCTAGTAAGGGTGATTTCGAATACTTCCGCTCCAGCAGAGAAAGCAGCCAATCGAGTTAAACTCTGTTTGCCGCTTCCTCCAACACCCACAAGTAAAGCGTGGCCCTGGTCCATACGTATCACGCGGTGAACACGTGTGACGTGTTCGATCGCGTCATCAAAAAGAACAAGGTTCATTACAGCGTGATCCATGTTGTACTCCTCTAAAATCTAAAAGGGAAACATAAATTATTCGGGATGCGGTCTTAACCACCCCATTATGACGAGCCTACACTAAAAACCTCTACATAAATAGCTTCTCTTTTTTACCTGTGAGTTTTTCAGTTTACAAGCCATAAATAGTTACCAAATTTCTCAAAAACTGTTAGCTTTGAAAACTTGAAAACCCGAAAAAAAAGGAATGGCAGTCTTTGAGGTTTTTTCAACCAATAGCGTAAAAGTTACATTGAATAACAGCATCAATTTTCATTCTCCAGACGGTGTATGAAAATGGTCAATTAATAACGTCTAATGCACTAGCTTAAAAGTTTGAACGATTTGCAGCATCCATTAGCAATCTTCGAGAAGAGCAAAAGAAATGGTCAATTGTTTAATTTCAACCATTATTTCAACGTTAGAGCGAAAACAGCAAATTTCTTTGTCCTTCAAGAGAAGTAAACTGGTCGCTTTATAAGTTTTCAACTACAGGTATAACCATCAGGCCATATCCTTGGTTGGTATAAATTTGCTGCTCACCTCTTCGAATATAGCTTTAGCTGCGTCGTAATCAACTGTGTCTTCATACAAGCGAGGGTCTTCGTTCAGCGCGTTCCGGTAGTCGCCAAACAGGATTGGCTCCCGCATGACGTACTCTACTGAATCAGGGAAATGCTCCTCTATTTGCTTTGTTATGAAACCCTACAAAGGTCGTCCGTGCAGAAAAAAAGAGCAATTTGTCAAGGGAAAACACTGTTGGTTAAAGGGGAAAGCATCTAAAGAAAACACAAAGCCCTTTGTAGAATAAATTATTCTAATACTGTAGAACTGAGAGATATTGAGAACAATAGAGAACATAAAGATCGTGAGAGCACTACAGAATAGGAAGATAAAGAAAATACTATAGAATGAGGAGGTTAATAGAGTACTGAGGTAGGGAGAATTCCATAGCATAGTACTTAAGATCCTAGAAGATGAGAATACCCAAGAACAACACAGAAAATGTCCAGTTGACTCTCGATAAATCGAACTTTTAAGGGAAGTGAAAAGATTTAAGACACTGGGGCTCAAGTTATCGAGGAAAACGGCAAGAAAACGCCTCGGCTAGTTAATGCTAGGTTTTGGGTTCAGGAACTCTATTCCCTCTAAACAACTGTAACGACACGAAATCCTTCTTAAATGAATGTAACGAAACGAAATTCCATCGACTGGTTAGCGCGAGGTTCGGGATACAGGGCACTCTAGTTAGAACTAGTTAACTGCATGAATAGTTTGAAAGACAAAGAACGCATTGGTTAGCCTAAACCGTCTCACCTGCACTAGGTCCTTATCAGAGGTACTAATCAGACGATCGTAGAACACTCGTAAGCATTCGTTACGCCAAAGTCTTACAAACTTCGACTGAGTATCAAATCTGTCGATGGTTGATTGGCACATTCCCTGGTAGATACGTGACAGGTCGCGCAAGTTGAAGATATAATGGAACTTAGAAGGAGTCGGAGGAAGATCGCCAATGATAGCTGTGTACACGTCCAGTGTTGAACGGGTGACATTGTCTACGAGCGATCTAATTTCCTTGCCGAAAGGCTGAAGATGACCAGACAAGATGGAGGAATAAATTTTTTTCAAAGATTCGTCGGTTGGGAATGTCACGTTGAAGACGCTGAACAAAGAAATGAAACGGGGATCCACCTCGTTTCGCCCACCGCCCGGCTGCAAGAAAATACAAATACGTCATTGTCATATTTAAGCAATTTCTGTGTATATTTTTAGAGACATGAGGGGGATGTTAGGAGAATCGATGAAAAAAACCTTGATAGTCACCCGCCGTGGACTCAAATACGAAAAATCAGAGAAGCGTAGATCGCCATCAAAATCTAAATTATCCTTACATGTATGTCAAAATAATGTCAATGTATAGTTCGTTGACATGGTTTTCTGAAGTTTTCGACCAATAAGCGCACGAGAATCTTTTGTGTTATTTTATAGTGATAGTTTCGACAATATTTTAATATTCAAGATAAAGTTTCCGACTCTAGGGAACCAACATGGTTTTCACTTATGTGGATTTTTTTTAAGTTCTTCATTTGTGTTATTGGACCACAAAACAAGGCAGCTTTTCTTCCCTTAAACTCACACACTGTAGACTTACTTTTCCCATAGCAGCAAGGAAGCCAATGTCACGGATGTGTTTCCAGTTGAGTTCTTTGCCCCGGTCAAACATACCTCCACGTTCCAATAACAGTTTAAGAAGGGCTATTGGCTGTTGTGTTCCATATTCGTCAACCTGACATAATAAAATGACGGCAAATTTCAAAACTTTGGGTTGCTTTCTAAAATCTCATTGTGGTCGAAATAATGGCGGTGGCATCTTTGTTTGCATGTCGTAGATAAATGAAAGGAAAATGACTTCTGATATGCTAGAGCTGCGATTACAAAATGAAGGCACATTTGGACAAAGAAGATATGAGTCCTGGAATACCCATAAATGTCGAATACACCTCCTTGACATCAGCTAATCTGCCAATGTGGTGGATCCCAAGGAATTGAACGTTTGGATGCCACTCAGAGACATTTAAACTATTTCCTTGGACCAATGTGTCGCTGAACAAGACGTGTGAAATATGGAATTCTAAACAGAAAATTAAACTAGAATTTTAAGAGGATGAAATATGACGGTGTTAGCGTTGAAACAAACAAAAATGTACAGTATTGAAGATCACAGCACGGAACGCAACTCCCGGGATACCTCTGATCAACAAAAAATTGGATATGGTTTACCTGTGGCATGTTCATGTCATCCATGAACACGAGTAACCTCTTTCCCATCGGAGGTCCATAGGTGTCTTTTGTTCGCTTTTCGACATTGGCTTCTAAGTTTCGCTGTACATCCATTGAGGTTGTTCGGGATGAGAAATTGATGTTCAGCAGCAGCTGTAGGACACAAAAGAGAAGATCAGTGCGTGTGCTCTTAGAGAAGACTCGTGCAATCATTTGACTACCATTAACAAAGTGCAGTCTTATTCAGAGCTTCTAAACAAAGCTAAGTACAACTTCAACGGAAATATTCAATAATTTTCTTTAGCAACGTTCGATTGTGAACAAGCGTGAAGATGTCCGTGAATCTATACAACAAAAGTGTGTGCCGTTACCGCTATGACGAAATTTTGGCTGTTGTCTTGCGAAACTGGTGAGTTGACGATATTGTGCCTTAACATCTCTTTGCCCTGAATGTTTGCAAAAAAAACCAAATCGATAAGAAACCCTGCTGATATTCTGGTAAACGTACTTGTTTAGACTTCCCTACCCCTTGTAAAGAACTGTGCCTTAGATCTTTATCCTTTGAGAAGCAAACAATGCTGCAATGTCAACTAGCCACTTCCTCTCTTTCACCACCATTGCCTGGTCTACATACTGTTTCTCTGAAATTTAGGTACTTACTGAAGAGTCTGGATCTAATCCTCGGAGGAAGTTCGCAGTCGTGGCAGATTTCGATGTCCCAGTCTCACCAACCAACAACACTGGCCTTCTGATGTTTACCATTAGCTGCAGCAGCCACGTGGTCCGTACTGTGTCCACCGTCGGTACCAGGATCTCACTGAACTTTTTGGCCGGGTCATGGACATATTCTGGAACGATGTCGATCCAGGGTATCCACTTCAGTTGTTTTGGGTCAAAGTAATACTCAAACAGGTTCGGCTGAGCTGTCGGAATCTCTCCTAACAAAAACAATAATCAATCTATTAGGCCGAATCCGTCATACTTGTCGCTAAACAGAAGTACCCAGACCAACATCTAGGTATCTAGTATGATGAAGGATATACCTGGACCAACATCTATGTATCTAGTATTATGAACGACATACCTGGACCAACGTCTAGGTATCTAGTATGATGAAGGATATACCTGGACCAACATCTATGTATCTAGTATGGTGAACGACATACCTGGACCAACGTCT
>JAOBAT010098191.1:13384-35608 GCA_026413305.1 Hydrozoanthus tunicans
AGGTATCTAGTTTGATGAAGGATATACCTGGACCAACATCTATGTATCTAGTATGATGAACGACATACCTGGACCAATGTCTAGGTATCTAGTATGATGAAGGATATACCTGGACCAACATCTAGGTATCTAGTATCATGAATATGATATACCTGGACCAACATCTTTGTATCTAGTATGATGAACGACATACCTGGACCAACATCTATGTATCTAGTATAATGAACGACATACCTGGACCAACGTCTAGGTATCTAGTTTGATGAAGGATATACCTGGACCAACATCTATGTATCTAGTATGATGAACGACATACCTGGACCAACGTCTAGGTATCTAGTATGATGAAGGATATACCTGGACCAACATCTTGGTATCTAGTATCATGAATATGATATACCTGGTCAAACATCTAGGTATCTAGTATGATGAATATTTTACCTGGCCCAACAACAGAGCCTTCAGCTGGGTTTTGCGGCAGGCTCGCCACTCTCTTTACGAGCTGATCAAACACGGTTCTGCCGCCCTCAAGTAAGCCTCCTCCACACGACCACGTCAGGGACGTCAGGAATATAGCCTCTGTAACATCAGGGCCCAAAAACGTTGCACTCTCACCCGGTGGCAAAAGGGCGTCAAGCATATGGGACAACTGTTCCACCTGAAGAGTATCGGTCAAAGGGTTAAACTTAATGGCTATTTTAACACTACAAGGGAATCCAACTAATAGAACGACTGTTCAACCAGTGATGGGTTGCTTAAAGGCTGAGTTCAGCCAAAATTCAAGAAGTAATCTATTTAGCCCTAACCTAGCGTTAATTAGATTTTGACCCATGTTCGAGCTTCTTAGGCGGTCCGCTAACTAAATTGGCTGGGAAATTTGGTGTTAACATGTTTGTATTGTTTGAAACTTTGGGCAAAGTAAACCCTTCATTGTAAAGACTTAAAATTCATTATCATTATTAGTATTATTATTATTATTATTATTATTATTATTATTATTATTATTATTATCATCATTATCATTATTATTATTATTCATTTATACAACAACTATAGATTCAAGTGAGGCCATACAACTGGAACGGGGTATAATCCTAGTTTCGCTGATCTACAGCATTAACAAAGGAACCCATAAACCCACACCTAGGAAGGCAAAAAAGACAAAATCATTTTTCAGTACTCGATGGTTAACATTTAAAGTTCTCCCTTAATCTATGTTAAAACTAGCCGATAGATAAGTCTGTTCTTAACTGTAGTTAATCTCAATACTACTCACCATGTTAAGATTTGTAAGAGGGATTATCTGCTTGAGTTTCTTGCCCTGTTTTCCTTCGACCACACCCTCCAATATAAGATCTATACAAGCTGGTACATACTTCTCAAACAGCTTTTTAAGTTCTTCTCTTTCCTTCTCGCTGCCTCTTGTACCGCACCATCTCTCCCAGAAAGGATGGTAGCCGAGGTTTTTAGGGTCAACGTACACCATACCGCAGCGAGACACAGTGGCTGGAGATGCATAGCGCAGATCTGATACCTTGGAAATTATAACAGCCTTTTTAACTCATGTTTAACTAAGCAAATGACTTAATTTTCCTAAGAAACTGAATTAAACTGTCTCCTGCTCATTTTCTTGGTATTATAATTTATAACCAGTAAAATTGTACTTGTCAATGAAATTTTTAAGACGTTAAAGTAAACTGTAAATAAATAACAAAAAAGGGCGAGCAAGAAAAAAAGTTACCATCAAATACACGTCCATTACTAATGTGTAGGGTGTTCATGAGGGCGTTTTGTAACTAAAATAAGTGGTGCCTGTCTTCGCTTTTACCGCATACCAAACTACTATCTTTAGAGGCTACCAAGTCTACGTAAGAAGCTGTTTTCAAACAATGTCTGTTAACAAGTTGTTAGTTTATCCGTTTAACAGGTCATTTTTCACAAAAAACAAAAAAACTAAAAAGCTCAATTCTCTTACAGACCAAGTGGCCAATTAAGTCGGCGCTTATCTCCGGTCTCTGTAGTGTTAAGCCGATGAGAGCCTTTGACTCCCCCTGGGTAGGACACTAATCTATAGCAGGTAAGTCCCCAGCAGAAGCTGGTACTCAAAGATAAAACTTCGCGACTGGAACAAGTCGATAGGTTTTACCAAAGTCCAAACCGATTTCATGAGAACAAAAATGATAGAAGTTAATCTGAAAGATATTTCAAAGACACAATTCGAGCTACCAAGTGTCCAATGAGCTTTGAAGTTTATAAAAAAAAACCTTTTAAATACTTCAATTTCGGTTATGAAAAGTCACAACAAACCTCAAAAACCAATGCGCAGTGTTTTTGAAGTCGTATTCGCTCTCCGTTCGCCAGAGTGAGCAATCGGTTATCGTCCATAACTGAGTTCATATTTTCCACCCACAGCGCGTCCACGTCTCCGTCAAAGACAATGTACTTTCGTTCATTCTTTTCCGTTGGTTTATTGATTTCACGGAAGATGTTCGAGAGCAGTCCATCTGTCCAATCGCGTGTTACCGGGTCTAGGGTTCCGTAGAGCTCTATTACAGTACACGCCTTAGGATTCATTACATACATCTTCGTATGGATTCCAAGGCTGGCAAAATCAAACAAAGACGACTCAGTCTAAAACTTTTGTCCAGGGTTCCGTAGAGTTTTGTTACAGTATACACCTTAAGATTCATTACATATAATGTGGTATGGCATTCAAGACTGGCAAAATCAATTAACGACAGTTTAAAAGTTTAAAACTATAGCAAATAAAGAAATCAGTTGCTATAAGAATACAAACATGTTAAAGTGATTAAGCAACCTCAATGAAATTTAGCTGATTGCTCAAAATCTAGATTAAATTTGTGTTCGTTCTCTGAAAAAATATTGAAAGCAGCCTGTTTTATCATAACCGCTTACAGCTAATATAGCCTCAAATGCTTGGGAAAAACAAATAGGAGTCTGGGTTCAAGAAAACACCGATACTATTCCAATGAGTCAGTTGCAGCGAGTAAAAACGTAAAAAACACTGCTAGTTGTGCGCTTTTCAAAGTTTATTTCTTTCCGGTTCTCACTGTTTTTTTTGACAACAAAAGCCACAAAGTTGCTCGCTTCAGTTTGCGACTCATCGACCTACTTTCACCTCCCCTTGTTATGCCACGAAATTTCAAGGAAACGAAAAAGTCATTTCTTGCAGTTTTGAACCCATACTTTTTGGTTTTAACACAATAAATTATTATGTAAAAAGAGTGGATTCAAAACTGCAAGAAAATAAAAAACAACACTGTACAAGGTCTGAACTGAGGAAAATGAAGTTTCTATCACATAAACTCTTAAGGATGTTTAAAACACTTGGTTCTAATATAGCACTTATACAAACCGTGTCTGCGCCTGCGCAAGAGTGTTGATAACCACGGATTTTCCTCCTCCTGTTGGTCCCACAATCATTGTGGTGTGGCGCGTCAACATAGTCTCATACATTTGCACCACTTTGTCCGCCTGGAAGCCAGAACAAACGAGAAATTAAATGAATACTATAGGACTGTATCTTCGTGCACCGTTTGGTAATGTTACCCACAACAAGTAGCCAACTTCGTGATGGCAAAATGTTGGAAAATAATCGTTTCTTCCATGGGTAAGTAGATTAGTATAAAAACATTTTAGGAAAAAGGAACTTTCAGACTTAAGTTAAAGGAAACTTTAGAGATAAATAGCTTAAACATAGAAAATTTTAGAACAAAAATACAAAAATGTGGTTTAAATTTCTCCTTGGTTGACCTTTATTTCATCTTGTTTCGACCTCATTATTATGGGTTACCACATCCAAAAACTAAGAAAAAAATTCAAAGCAAGAACAAAGTTGAACTTCAACACATGATAAAGATATTCGATTTATACTAAACTGACAAATGATCATCCCATACCCAACAAGCGCGAATGGACTGATTGTTAAATAAACTGCAAGTACTACATACCTGATGTGGTAGCAGAACATACTTATTGTCTTGTAGCACCCCCTCGACTGCATCGTTAAAGTTTGGATAACGCACCCTCGGGCAGTCCAAACCGGGGAACAGATCAGCAATAAGTCCCAAAAACAATGGCACGTCTTCAAACACGAACTTTGGCAGATTCATGTCTCGAAGAGCTCTCATCAGTACAACATCCTATTAAGGGCACACCACGTGTTAGAACATAACATAGCCTGGTATGACGCTATGCTCTGTCTTAGTTGAGTTGCTGGTTGGAAAACTACTTTCAGTCACACTTAAATGGCTGACGCTCTGGCATCAACGATTCTCCAAGAAAAAAACAATCTAGTTAATGTTTGATAAGAAACTGTAACATTTACTTTTCTTTCTTTTTTTCTCATTCAATGTACTTAAATGTTTTTGTTAACTCGATAAAATAACTCAACACATAAGTATTTAATAATTTTCATCAATATCGCGCCCCGCACAGTCGGCCTAGAATAGCTAAGCTTTTTGCCGACTAAGCTTTAAATTATATTATATTAACTTGGAAAAAAAAATGTTTTGGTGGTTGTAAAGTTTCGTTTTTTAGAAAAAGTTGACGAGATGCTCCTAGAAAACAAGATGAATTAGTCGAAACAAACTACCAACTACCAGCTTGGATTCCATACCATATACTGCCAAACCTATTTTATGAATTGTGAGTTCTTGTTGAAAACAACAAGTAAAAGCATGAGTTATTTCATAGGGTAACACTAAACAGCAAAATAATTATGCAAATTAACTACTAGTCCTCTAGAACATGAAATTTCAATTTACAGCAGATTTTTCAATGACGAACGCCTTGTCCAGGCAGACGATGTCACGAGCGGTTAAAAGCCAGGGCAACAAACTTTGTTCCGTACTAAAAGTTCTAGTTCATAATACTGGAAATTCGTAAAACCACTTTCCTAACCACTCCTTCAGTGCTTAATTTACCTTGTCAGAAACTCGGTTCAAAACTCAATGTTTTGTTCATGGACTCTGAGAAATCGAAAGTACAAGAAATATTTGATAACGAGTAATAAACGGTAAACGAACCTCGCTGAGATCGGGGGAACCTCTCTTGAGCTCACCAGCCATAACCAGCACAGCTTTGAGTGCTCGAAGTCCAAAATCATAGTGAAACTGCTTGGAGAGCTGACCGGCGGCCAGTTTGTAGAGCACTGTCATCTTCTTGGCCAGTACCTAGAGACGAAGAATCCAACAGGCTGTTAAAGACACGCTATACGGTATCGCGTCGGTCGGGAGAAACGAGCTCAATCTACACGATTTCTTTCAAATAACCTTATTGTCTAGTTTCAAGGCTTGGTTTAAGAAAGTATTGTTGTTGATATTGAGGGGAATGCAAGGGAAAAGGAAAGTCTCTTCACATATACGTAAACAGTTGCAGCCGTGCGTTCATTTTCGCAATTACATTTGTATCTCGGTCACATTACACTCACAATCAGAGTCACTGCTACTATCATAGTCGTAGCAATTCCTCTCCCCTGCAATTACAACCACAATCGAACGACAATAACTGTCACACCAGTCACACTCTTAGTTTTATCAAATTTACAGGTTAAAACAGTAACAACCGTGGAGCGGCTCCTAGATAGTTTCTTCAGTGGCTTACACAGGTTTTCCATTTAAACAATTCCTCAGATCACAGCAGACCACAACACCAGAGCTATCCTTCCCTTTCATTTACAAGTATAATGGGTTCTTGAGTATCCCAGAAGAACGTCGCCATAGCTACAGTTAACTTTCCTCATCCTAGAACACACCTTTGATCAACCTCATATGAGAAGATCCCTTACCTTTGCGTTCAGGAAACCCTCAGAGAATAGCATAATCTCGCAGATCTGTTGCAGATCCGGTACAATGCACACCACTGGCCTGAACAGCGCCTTGACGCTCTCGGGTAGCTCCGTTCGGCCAGCATACCCCGGGTTCATGGTTATGAAGATACCCATCCTGCAGTCCAGGGCAATTTCAGTGCCTTCAAACTGTAACAGCAAATAATAGGAAATTATCTCAGCTAACTTCTCCTTATCTCCTTACACAATACACAGGAAATGTGAAGTCTTGTGATGAGAAAATGGGAATTGATCAAACCAAGGAGATTGCTGTAGATAAATAGCAAATGGCTGCACATTGATCAATGGGTTATATGTGTGGAAATTTACCTAAGAGATAATTGAATAAATCAAGTAGGGTAAACTTTCGTGACACCGTGTAATAAAGTTTATCGAAGCTTTCAGTTCTCCCTAGAGCCTTGATCACAGACTAGTGAAGCCAGTAATTGCTGCAGCAAAAGGCTTTAGAAACACGGTACTGCAGTAGTTTGTCCTATATATGGTTAGATATACCCTGCCTCCGTTTTTGTTAAGGTCAGGACAACTAATCTTGATGTGAACAGCCTCCCTTGCACACCTTTTAAACCACTTTAGTTAGATGTCGAGGATTTGAATATGTCGTTGCTAGTGGTGAGCAACCTCAATGGATTGCGTTTAACTTGGTCTCTCGATCCACTATGGATCTGCTTTGGAATAATTAACCTCTGGAGCTCTGCAAATTGTCCTGGGTAGCCCATCAATTATGCTTTATTTCTTAAATTCGGGGGTGTTGGGGGTGGGAAGTGGTGTTAAAAAAAGAGAGGACAACTCCTTTCACTGATCGAGAACTATAGCAGTAGTAGTATTTAACTCAAGTTTTGAACACTGACCTGCAGTCTCTTGAGGTTGTTACACAAGGCATTTTGAAGAGTCTTGATCTGAGTCGAGATGACAGACAACACTGATACATCTATGCGGTTGAACTCATCAAAACAACCCCAGGCGCCACACTGTGCCAGACCCGAGAATATCTTGCCTATGGACTGTAAGAAGCAAGTAAACTAATTGTTAGAGTTTCAAGAAGCTATAATATATATATAAACGTACCAAAAATCAAAGGATGGCGTCTTGAAAAATTTAATCAGTGGCACTTTTAACGATGGAAAAAATTTTTCAAAGAAACGAGAATAGCATTTGTTTGGGCGTGGCATCTACACCTTAGTTTAGAATGATTGGGGCCTAAATAGTACTAAATAGTTACTACTGTTAATCGCCTTTAATTGACCTGGCTAAAGAAAGTGGATAAATCAAACAAGAAAAAATATATATTTCATACCTATACACACAAAACTATGCCTTGGAAGTTGCCTATTTCAGAGCTATTTAAGTTAAGCCTCCTTATCTCCAAAGCAGTTAACTAGAGATCCGCTTATTTATTATAATAAGTCAAAAAATAGCCGCCGCAAACTTCGCCCAGTGAGACCACAACCAATGACATAACAGGAAGTTGAAACTTTTTCTTCTTGCTCTATGTTTTGAAATCAATAGAGCGCGCTACGTTCTAAAGATGTAGGGTCGAAATGGGGAATTCAATCGTAACATCAAAACAACGAAAACATCGATAATAAATATCTTTGAATTAAAAAATAAAAAATAACAAAAAAGTAGAAGCGTATGCGCAAAGGTTTCGGTTTATCAAAATAAAAAAAATGGCAACAAGCAGAAGGGAAAAGGTAAAATGATTAACTAAACGTACTACAACAACTACATTAGCACACTACGTCCTAACCTTGTAGTCCATTCCCTCTCCGCAGTTGGTTACAACACAAAGGAGTCCCAACGCTTTAGCCAAATCTTTCGTGGTTTCTGTCTTACCAGTTCCCGCTGGTCCTGCAGGAGCTCCGCCAAGGAACATTGACAAGGCCTAAAGGAAGCCATGGCACATTGTAAACTTATGACAAATAAAACAATACCACTCTTGGGACACTGTTTTCAGCAATAGAATTTTTCTCAAAAAGTATAAAAAGAAAGATTAACGCAAATATCCGACTTTTCGAAGTCATTCTGACTTCATTTCCAAGGATTTCATTCAAATTTGAGTAAAAGGATTTTTTATCATAAAAAGTACAGTTAAATTGTTCTTAAGCTCATAAAGCGTGAAAGAATACAATAGATCTGTTCACAGGCATGAAGTGTGAAGTTTAAATGATTTTTTATTGAAAAACGATGGAAAATAACTATCATTTGGAATCAGTAAGTCACACTTGGTACGAAACCGTTTATAAAGCATGGTAGTTTTTTCTTCTTTCAATTTGTTAATAAATCAGTTAGAAGTGAAGGAAAGCTAGAGATTACTCTCAAAATCAATTTTTGCAATTCAACTAAATGATTAAATGATGGCGAGTAACTTTTGAAGCAACTTGTTATATTGGCTGGTCGTATTATAAGAAGATGCAAACACAAAAAAATTCGAGTAAGACATGTTCGAAAAGGGAAAGCAAGAAATGTGTTTTTTGTAAGCCGTGATCGTCTATGTTGCCGTCCCGTTGCTAGAGATCCCTATCAACTCAAACTCACGTACGACCAATTAACGTACCTGTGTAATAGTAAGATAGATTCTATCTGTAAGCGGTGTTATGACAAGCCGTCCATTCAGGCCCATGTACTCGTAACCATAACCAAACCTTCCGGTGCACTGGCATACCATCAACTCATCCGGACCCTGATCCCAGTAGAACCGTAACTGACTCTCCCATTCAAATTCTCGTGCATCCATAATACTGCAAAGAGGACCAACCATGATAAATCAATAACAATGCTTTTTTAAAGTGTGAAATTGCTTTCATTTGTCAATTTCAGCTAAAGCTGATTGAAGAGTACTGAAGAGGGGAAGACCAATAAGTTTCTGGGACTGTAGTCATGGCAGTCGTCATTGAGGAGGGAGGTCCTCTGTCCATGCTTAACCTAAGTCCAAAGGCATGAGTGAGTGAGTTAGTGAGTGAGGTTAGACTTGATATTCAAAAGGCACTTTCTTTTGAAAAATTACATTGAAACTAATTCCTTTGGGTTTCCGAACTTAAGCTTTACGGATTCTTCACATGTTAACTGCTTATCAAAAACTCTAAGTTTCACAAACTGAGAGCTTCCTCCTTGTGGCAAAGAAAAAAAACAAACAACAACAAAACTTTATCGATTTCAATATGTAAATTGACGTTGTGTTTCTCTAGTCCATACATTTGATTATAATATACCAATGTTGCTACACGCAACCATACAACCATAATATGAAATTTTACATACCTATCTCGAACAAAGCGATCAATGATATCCCTAGCATGAACTTCGATGATAAGAACAGTGTTCATTTTCTTGCGATCATTCTTGCTAAGGTTTGACCGGACCTGATAGGAAACAAGAAAAAATATTTCAGTAAAAAGAAATCATTTTCAAATCTTGGGATTCTTTGGAGTAATCTTATTACCAAACCTAGTGGCAAACAAGAAAACCGTTTGAAACCCTAGAACTCCTTGTAACCGAACTTGGTAGTGAAAAAGAGAGAACTTTGAAATCTTGAGAGTCTTTCTAATTGCTACAGCTGGTAATAACAAGGAAAATATGGTACCTCGGGGCCCAGTTGTTCGAAGACTGGTTAACCTTAACCCTGGAGTAAGCAAAAAATTTTAATAAACTGCCGTCCGACATAAGAAATACTATGAACTTAAATGAACTTTTTTGGAGAACAGTATACAATAAAATAATGATTCATATGTTAATATATATAATTTCATAATAGTATGCACTGAATACACTATGTTTAAATATTTTTAATTGTTTTCACACATGTATTAGTTTTACATAGTATTAAGTAATTAGTTTCTTATCAGCTGAAGAGCTACAATGTGGATATTCTGACAATAAACCTTTATTATTATTATTATTATTATTATTATTATTATTATCATTTTTGTTATTATTATTATCATTATCATTTTTGTTATTATTATTATTATTATCGTTTTTGTTATTATTATTATTATTATTATTACCATTATCATTTTTATTTTTGTTGAAATTCATATGTATTTTAAACTTTCTTAAATAGATTTCTTTTTATGAATAAAACGATGAAATAAACTTAGACTTTTTAGACAGTTACTATATTCTTGTAATCCCTTTTTTTAAGCTTGAATGTATTTTTTATAATTAGATTTTATTATAATGTCAATAAAGTTATTATTATAATATTATTAACATTATCATTATCATTATTATTATCAAAAATTCAAACAGAAGTTTCTGCTCTGAGGAAAGGCTTATGATTCTTATAAACTGCTGGTTAGATTTTCTACAAAAAAACTTACAGCTCAAATCAGTTTCTTTAAGGTTGGAAATAAGAATGTAGGTTAAGAGTTTAATACTAAATTTAGTGCTAACTGGCCTTTGAACAGCTAGGCCAAGAATTCCTTATACCTTTACGACTAAGTCGTCGATCTGCCGGTGCATTTTCTTTGCGTAGTTCTTCATACCCATCTTGTCACCTTTTTTCACCTTTTGGAAAACATCTTCGACTTCCCAAGTCCACCAAACCTGGTTGCCGGCTAACACTACCATTCCCTGGTACTGCGTCATCCAGTCAACCCTGTTATGGAAATTTATTTACTTACAACGACTTTCTAAACAAAAAGTGTTAGTTGAGTAATTATCGAGCTAATAATTCTGTATTAGCTTAACAATAGTTACCCTGAAGAATACTCCACAATAAAACGACAAGAATACCAGCTCTCTGATGCTGGCATGGGTATTTGAAGCTTTCGCCCAGTCTGAGTAGGTTACTCAACTGTTTTTGAGATGAAATTACGCTTAACTTCTATAAATTAAAATAAAACACAAGTTGACAATGCTTGCATTTACGAAGTCGCACAGGTTGCACGATAACAAGAAAGGTGACTGGCAAGATTGTAACTACAAAGTAAAACTAAAAAGAAAAAACAGCTGACAAGAGCACAATGGTAAAGTTGACTCCAGTTTTCAAACTTTCTGGGACTGTTTCAAGTGCCTCTTTTTATATTTTAAGTCTCTTTTTATCCAATATTTACCTTGTGTTAGTCTTGTAGTATCAAGCTTTTTCGATGAACAATAAACTCCATTAAAAGCTTATGCAAAATAATGACTAAGTTAACATAAATCTTTACCGAGAGCAATCGCCTCCATATCTGAAAATGGCTTCCTTGGTGATAAGCCGGTTGGTTCGTCTCATCTCATTTAGTACGCTAGTCATCCAGTCTTCAACTCGCCCCTCAGCCGGGACTGGCTGGCGGAATCCCATCACCTCACCCTCACTGGAAATCATGGCTCCAGCAAGCATTTCTTTACTGGAGCCTTCCTGGAATCGTAGTTTAGCAATGTTGTCAAACATCTGAAAATCAAGAATAAAAAGGGGTTAACATCAAGAAATCCAGTAAAAAGTTTAATTGATGAATTTTGCGTAATTCTACAGAACATTTTAGGACAGCTTTGCAAGAAATCTTTAAAATTTCGTTACATACGAACAAGTAAGACCTCGAGGGAAGAAACTATCTTGACGTTAATGGTGCTCTCGATAAAGACAACTGCGTTAAACTGACAAATTTGACTATTTCAAAAAAAGATGGCGGTTGTACATTCATCCCAATGTCTGGCGGGCCTAACACTACTTAACGAAAGAAAACTCAGAGAAAGCTTGTACTAACAACAGTTTGAACATCAAATTTGAAGTTTACAGATTGTCTTCTTGCGTTTTTAGAGCGCTAAGAACTGTGGGTAAGTGTATAAGTTGCTATCTTTTTCGAGAGCCCTGTATGATTGGATGTAGCTCTTTACCACGCCACTTTGAATTTTTTGTATCGCTCACCTTGATCATGTGTTCTTGCACACATTGCGGGTCATGACTTCCTAGGATCGACAGAAGCTCGTCATCGGAAATGAAGAAGAACCTTGGGAAAGCGTTTCTTTTGGAATCAAGGTAGTCGTTCAAACTCTTCTGACATTTCTCCAGACCATTCACAACGTACTGTAACTGTTCCAGCCTGTTTGCAGCGTGGCAGGAATCCAGCACTTTGGGGTTCTTAGCCGTCTCATTCATTATCTGCAAATTTTACACCAAAAGATTTGTGAAGATGTGACAGATCCTTATCTACACTACGGTATGAAAGCGTTTGCGCGAGTCTTTTTTTGTTGAAGTCCTTTTGCGGATTGATTTGGTACGTACTTACACTTCAGAAGCTCTGGCATTGTTGAGCTTCAGTCTAAAAGAAAAAGGTACTTGTGTGTAGCTGGTTTTACCAAACAAAAATTACGATACCTTCTTGAAGATTTTGTCAATATCGTCGAATTTCTTTGCTTCTTCTGGGAGTTGTGAACGTATGTCGCCACCAACAAAAATACTTTCCAAGTACATCCATTTTCTCTGCACTACCATCCACACCTAAATAAAGGAAAACAGGTGTCTTAGTTCCTGCTACTGAGATAATACCTGAGATAACACCTGTCTCACTGCTCGGAACGCCTAACAAAGAGGTATTAAACTAGGACGTATAAAAGACGGAGACCAATGCAAGAAAACAAGGGCGTTTCTAAGTGGAGACAACGATGAAATAAACAAAGTCACAGTTGCCATATCAACACCTTCAAAGGTTCACAAGGTTTTATGACATTTCCACACGACAAATTTGGAATTTCTTACGGGACAAACATACGACACATAAACGGCCGCCTTACTACAGCCGACTGTACCTTTGCACTAACTTCATTCATACAGTGATATGAAGTCTTACCATGTTCATCTATAAGCTCTCCAAATAACCTCGCCGATCTGTTCTACTTACACATAAGTTTAATACACGTTCTATTCCTCTCTCCACTTATTCTATGACAAGATGCTTCTGACTAAGCATTTATCATTAAAACAAAAGTTCTCGAATATCAGAAAAAGTATATACACTTATAGAAAGAACGAAACACACCTCCACAACTTCTCCGATGTGTGACAAACTCTTTTCCCACTTGTTGACGGTTTCAAGAAATGGCCCCACAAACCGAGAGGCTGACATGCTCTGTAGATTCATGGCATTATCATCCAGTATTTGAATGATCTCATCCACGCTACCTAGCACAAAACCTCTTTCCTGTGTTCCTTTCATGTACTTGGAAACACTGAACTTCATATTTCCCCATGTGTCTGCAACTTCATTAATTCCTTTCTCGATGCTCAACTCTTTCGTCGCACTAGCAGTAATGTCACCGATGACGTCACTGAATTTGTGCAGCTCCATCGCAAACATGTTCTGTAGGGTGAAGGACTCCGGGTTCAGGTCAAACTTCATTCCAGTCATTTCCATTAGTTTCTTCCAATGCCTAGGCAGTGAAACGGGTAGTTGCAACGTTAGTGCTAACATAACTGACTCTGGAATAACTTACCTAAAGAAATCAGAAACTCAAAAAACACTGAAATTTATAAAAAAATTAATCAAAACGTATCTTTTTAACCTATTTATGGGAACTCATCAGTAGGTATTTTTTAAACATTTTATAAGATCCAAAACATCACTCTAAGTACTTTTAAGATATTTATAGTTATAGGTCATAGTTAGGCAACTTAAATTGTTTTTTAACTTAGCCTTTTCTCGAAATTTGGTATTTTATACTTTTATATTGGAATTTGTAAAGCGCCATGAACTTTTAGTGAGATGTGCGCTATATAAGGCATTATTATTATTATTATTATTATTATTAATATTATTATCATTATTATTATAACAATACTGAAAAAATCAATAATAACAACAGCCACAACAACCATTTCCGTCGCTGTTATCAACGTTACTACAGCATCCTACCTTTCTCTAAGAGCTTCGTTTTTGAGGTCAGAGAACAATGGAATGGAGTTCTTGAACTCCTTCATCTTCTCTTCTAGGACATGACAGATTGGTAAGGCCTTTACTTCTCTCGGCAACCTCTTTAAACTCTTGATATAGCTATCAATGCCATCGGACAGCACTGATACGTCCAGATTGGCCCACAGCGTGTTCGCCCATTCATCGCGAGCAGCCTAATAACAAAGTCAAGGAGGTAAAGAAAACTCTATTTATTACTTTGCCTTTTCGTAAGCATATACAGGGCACACTTGTACTCTTGTAACTGTTTAATCAATCGACAACTGCGTTTCTGACTTGTCTGTTCATAGGTTTGTACATAACTATCATATTTTCTATGCTGTTTAACCCAAACACAGGAAGCAAATTTAAGGGAAAGATATCACAATAAAGATTCAGTCTTAAAATTATTCTTTAGGTGTTTGCTTGGAAAAAAGTATTTTCTCTTTATCCTTTCTATCAAAATTTACAACAAATCTTGTTCATGTTAAATGAAAATTGGTTTTTATGAGTGTTTTAACATTGTTTCGAAAACTGCTTTCGTTAAATGGACAACTTTCACAGAATAAAATACAAGCTCATTATTTGATTGGATTGTACGAAACAAGATAGCAGCTGTACTTTATTTACAGTTGGTAATGCGCAAGGAATTATTGGCAGACATACAGGTTGTTATCCTCTTTTCTAATGTCCAATCAACAAAATAGTTCACCCAAAGGTTCTTGTAAAACGCTGCAGAAGACTCCTATTTAGCTCTTACTAAGCTTGCAAGCGAGCAACACATCTATTCCATTAGCAGCCAGAGATTGTTGTTGTCTTCCCTTAAAACTGCCACTACAGACAAATCTCTAAGACGAACACCTTTGGGACAGGCTTCAACGTGTCTGCCTTGGAGAGGTGTCCGTCTTATAGAGACTTAAAAAAAATACAGTAAATGACTGAGAAAGCGCATGGCTGGGACCTCGTTTCATAGAGGTGTCCGTCCTAAGAAATTCGACAGCAAATCATTTTTGGCTTTATACCTTTTGCTTTTCGTAGATGGAAAAGATCTGATCCAGTCCCTTCAGTTCTCTTTCCATGTCCATCATCTCGGGGTATATGGTAATGTTTAGACCGAATAGCTTCTCTGCATTTGCCAACTCTTGGCGTTCCTTTTCAAAATTAGCAAACGTTTCCCGGAACTTCTTCAACAATTCCACGCCTGTGTAGTAAATTAGGTGTGAAAGGATTAAACATTTAAAAACATACAGGGTTTTTTATTTGTATCACAGGAAAACAATGAGGTTTATAAACGAACTTTATGATAATGTAATAAACCCATAAAATTATATGCTCCCAACAAAAGTGCCTTCATAGTTTGGTTGGTAGAGACTGCAGCAGTAATCGCATTGGTTACTAGCTCTAATTCTGTTGATTTACTTAACACTATGCAGATTTTTTTTTTCACAATTGTCCAACTTACGTACGTTACCACTAGGATAGCACCACAGTTTGCCACTGTCTGGTTAGTACAATTGGTAAGTAAGATAATTCAGAAGATGTTGCCTTTTCTCAAACATCTATTAACGATCAGATCTTGGTGTCTTCTCGGATGAGGCATTAAAGTTTAGGCCCTCGGTGACTTTATAACTGGGTTGTGACCTCCGCCTGGCTCTCCAATTACCCAAAACAATTGAGTTGTATAAATTTGAAAAAATCAACCAAACATTTACTTGTTCGCCTCCACTGTACACTTAGGCAAATAAAATGTACATCATAGCAAGTAAATGATGACAGTTTCCATTTATTTAAAGGGTGCTTGGTTATCTCTGTTAAAAACTGGTTGAAGATGACATTTTTTCCTTTCATTTTTACAACATTTTATAATGTGTTGGGCCAAACACGATTGTTATTAGTCTCCCAAAGACAGTCTTACCCGCGTCAAGATCTGTTCCAACTGAACTTGGTCCTTCCTCAATAAAGCTCTCCTTAAACTTGTGAATGTCTGTGGAAAACTCCGAAACTTGATCTTGTGTAATCTATCAAAATCCAAGTACAAAAAAGGACTAGGTCAAATTTCCTCGTTTTACATCACGATAAAAATTAGTGAAGATCAAATCCTTGTTCTCTGTTTCTCTGTGATCAGTTGTAAGTGAATCATTCCGTCATCCAAGCGTTAGGGTTTTAACAGAGTCGAAGTTTGCTCTTACCTCTGTGAATTTCTTCTTAACCGATACAAGGCTGGCATCCACAAGGCGTGATTCCGTGAACAAGGCCTCCCACAGCTGAGGAATGTTGTTTGATAGCCCCAGCTCGTTTTCGGGCACCTATGACACAAACAGGCAACAACACACGAGTTAGTGGTTACACACTGATGGCTACCTTTAATCTCTCCTCAACTTTGAATCAAAACAAAAAAATATTAGTTAAGGAAGATCATTAAAACTTTTTAACAAGAATATAAGAGAAACAATATATAAGCAACGTTTCGGTACTAGCATCAACGCCTTGTTGAACACAAAAGTAAAAGTTCCGAGGTGGGCAAGCACAAACACGACAACGCTAACTGTAACATTGATAACCTACATCATTATTTCTCAGTTCTCCAAGAGTTCTCGACTCTCAATCTGATTCAAACCATGCAAAGTTTTTTACCTAACACCTTTTTTTTCTTTTTCTTTCTCTAACAATAGATATAGTTTTTCTACACTTGCATTTAAATTGACTTATCTATATCATTTCAGTTATTTACATATTTACATATATATCCATTTCTTCATAAGTTCAGACGAATTAAACTGTTGTGTTCTTAATGTTCATACTGAGACGCCCGTAGGGCATTACATCACAAAATTAAACTAAAACTTTAACGAAGCGGAGTTATGACCATATTAAGAGGACAATATATTCATTTAAGCTTGACAATGGCTTCGGAAGGATCCCCAAGTTGCTTGTATGTAGTTTTGATTATACTCTTGTTAGAAATAAAAAACGAGACAAAATATCCAGGATTCCAATTCTTACCTCCAAGTCGTACATGAGTAAAGTCCTATAGCGTTCTTGGATGTCACTGATTCTCAGTTCAACGTCCAGTGACATGTCCCGAATGTTGGCAATAACACGAAGAACAAACTTAAGGTCCTCCAGGGTGTCAGGAGGTCGTTTTAAGTCGTTTGTAAGTCCCTAGAAAATAATTTAAAACATACTTCACCCTTTGCAAATCGTGCACCAACTTTTTAATCGAGTTTCGTTCATGACAACTACAGGTGAGGACGAAAGGCCATCGCCGGATAAAATGCTTCTAAGAAACTAAAAGATGTCCCGAACCTTTCCATCTAAAAAAGAACAGCTCCCTTTCAACCAAAGAGGATACTCCATAGCTAGGGTCAGTAACTACAGATAAAACTTTTTGTGAACCATTTCAAAAAGTTAAGGATTCAAAAGTACGTAACCGTTTTTGCTCTAAAACGAGAACTTCACAATGACAGCAAAGCAGGCAAATACTATACTAAGCCTCTATAAGTTTAAGAAGAAGAGTCTCGCGGGCCTCAAGATTTGTTAACTTTGCAGCCCCTGTGAAAAAATCAGCAGCTTCTGGCTCCCGGCCTACCATTTTTTCGAACCCTGGTTTTGCGTTAGTAACCAGGTAGAAGATGTTTCCTCGTGCGCCTACAAAATCATTTTAGTTAATCAAATGCTTCTTATAATTTTCAAACTTGCAGATATAAAAAAGTTGTTCGAACTTATATTTTGTAATCAAATATAACGTACCTCGATTTGCGATTTTAATCCTTGCAAATTTTCTTTAGCTGACTCGTTAAGCATCTTGCCCAGTTCCTTCAGCCAAGCTCGGGCGTTAGCCTGAATTGTGGTCGCCAGTGGTTCCAAGTTGAGTCTCACAAAATCAACATCCCGAATAGCCGTCTGGCCACCAACCTAAAATGCACACGTTCCGAAAAATCGTTACTTTCCAGAGCCAGTTGCTCAGAGGCGAGTTGTCTCTGAACTCAAGGTTACCCAAGCCAACTCAGAGATGGCTTGGGTCGAGTCAACCGTTTTCAACTCTACCCGAGTAACATTTTATATAACTTACAAAGTGCGCGCCATGAAGAATACAAGGTTTGTTGGAAGCAGTGCAGTGAATAGTGGAAAATAAAATCTTAAACTTTACTAAATAGCTCTTTCATCAGCGTTACTCCAACAGTTTAAGATCAATAGTTTTTCAATCAGTACTACTATGGCTGTTGTTTCCACTGTTGACTGACCAACATAGTCTATGTGAAGGAATTATACGATCAGAAAACTTAGCGAAATAACTAAGGATATCAATTAAGTTTAGAACTAAAAGATACTACACAGTTTACTGCTACACGCTCTCCTTACCTCAACAACAAGGTTTGAGTAGAACTGAAGTTTCTCATCATACGCTACGCATGAAGGCAATTTCTGGGCAAACTTTTCAACCATATTACTCTAAAAAGCAATTAAATCGAAGCTGATAGTCAGTGCTTACGCGTCTCTATTGGTTGCACAAATTTTTCATGATTTAAAAGTGTTAGAAACTCGATGAACATATCCTAAGAAGTTAAGGTTGAATACGAGCTTCCATGGTATCCATTAAATCTTAAGGGAAAAAAATCGACTGACACTTACTCAAAACTATCGTTTATTTTCAAAAGCAGCCGGTAAAAAGCACATAGGTAGCTGGTTGACTTTGCTAGCTGTCACATCAAAGGGACAACCCGTCAAGTCAAGCCTAACGTTGAACCTGAACACGAGAGGAAGGACAAAGTGGTAGCCGAATAGTATTAACCCTTATCTTGCTGCATTTTCAAAAATAAAAGTTATAAAATCGCAACAAAATTACAAACCTAAAAATTTCTTGAAACAATGGACATTTTCAAAATCCACTTGAAAAGACAAAGAAAATGAATGGTCCCTTTGTAGGTTTTTAAGCAGTGGTTTCGAAGTTATAAGATTTTTAGTTTGAGTGAAACCGTTTTTAGCAGGACAAGGGTCTTGCTGCATTTATTTTTAACACAGGTTTGCTTCATACAGATTAAAGTACCTATGAAGTGAAGTGTGTGGGATAGATTTTGTTACCTCAGCAGATACACTCTGCTAAATGAGGAATGGCAGTGAAATCTTTTATGGTTCCCTAGAAATTTTAAAAGATTTCTAAAATGTTCTCAATTGATGACGCTACAAATTGGCAGACAAATTTTCAATTTTTCGAAATCTGCTGTCAAGTCATAACCTTTGGATGAATTTGAGCCAAACTTGAACTGATAAGGGATCTTGGGGTTTTCTTTACAAAAGTATCAACTTTTCATCATCATGGCAGAAAAAAGTCTTGGAAATCTGCTTTCAGAGCGTTGGTTTGGTCTGGAATGCGGTTGAGGCGGAATTGGGATAAGGACAACCACACAAAGGACAGTTGTTTGGTAAGGTCATTATGAAGCACTATTCGTTTACAAACCTTGTCAAGCTTCCACAGAAGTCTGTACCGCTTCCATCGGTTTAAGTACTTGTTCAAAGACGTGAGAGCGTTTTGCACAGTTTTGGAGAGGGCAGTAACTAGATCAATGACAACTGGGTTTGCAGAGATGTCTGTAAAGAACGTAAACATGACTGGCTCATCCTCTCCTTCAGCATGTTGGGGCGGAGCCTCGATGCAAGTGCCGTACATCCAACGCACAAAAAACTTGGTACTGATGGAGTTAAAACAAAATATAAGACTTGATTATAGTTACTGTAAGATAAGCGATCTGATAACATATCGTAGCATCAAGAGTTTGATAATGTACACGTTTCCCGCAAAGGAATGTTCAAAGGTAAAAAAGGTAGAATGGTGTCTTTTTACGTGAATGCTCAAAGGCGCTTTACAATGATGAGTTTACCCCCAGCGGACTTGAAGCATATGTACGCGCCTCAGGGAGCCGCTTCAAAGCGGTCCATGTATGCTGGTACTCATTTTACCGACTCCGGAAGGATGGAAAGCTGAGTGGACTTAAGCAGGAAAGAAGATTGCGAAAATATTCAACCCTCGACCAGGCCAGGAATCGAACCGGGGACCTCAGGATCGGGAGGCAGAAATCTTACCACTACGCCTACCCCTTCGCTATAACCTACCCCTCAACCATGTCTCGGATGGACTGCATGATCAACTTGTAGATTTCATTGGCTGGTGGAGACAGAACAATTTCCGGGGCAGACAATACAGTCTCGATCTGAAACATTGCCTGGCGGGATTGCAGCTGGGTCTGAATAAGCTGCAAGTTCTTTGTAACCATCTAAAGAAATAAAAAGCATTTGAAGCACCTAAGGCATGGGACAGACATTAAATTTTTCCTGAGTTGAACTAATTTGTAGTTCGTGTCTACCTAAATCAATTTTTTCCAATGCTTAAGCTAAACGTTGAACTTAATTAGTCGAGCCAAACAAGAACACGTTCTATCCGTCTCATGCAGACAGATAGTCAAATTCAGTCGATCCAAAATAGAATCGGGGCAGATGACGAACTTATCATGCACTTAGTTGCTCAATTTAATTGAATTCATGAAAAATTCGACGTTTGTGCCAGGACTAAGTAGCTTACGCCAGAGCTTCTTGAAACCGTGCTATAAAATATTTTATTTTTTTCACACACATAGCGAAAAAATTCCACTGAATGTGGGCAAACTGAAGGCCATTTAAGATCGCTTTCAGTCAAAGTCAGTGTGTATCACTGTTTTTATAACTGCAGGTTTCATGTTAGTGTATAGTGTATATATGAAGAAAGGTAAAACTTGAAGGTTCAAAACTTTCAAAAATGTTATTTCAGTAAAATGTTCAACCAATGATTGTTAACTAAATCAGAACAGTAAAAAAGTGGAAAAAAATCAAAAATTTCGTTATTGCTTACAGATGAGGCTTTGCAAATACTGGGTCAAAAACCTAAAAATCCGGAAATGGCGTTTCAATGGTGAAAACTTTGAATTGTTTTTATAATTGGCTCTTAGGCCCCATATAAAGCTCATAGTTTATAATTTCTTGCCCTTCTTTCCTGACTTAAATAGGTGCATAGGTCCTACTAAAGCTGTTACAAACCTTTGTGAGAGCCTCGAAAACAGCATTCTCCCAAAAGGCGTAATAAGGCTGCAACTTCGGTGAGCGGCCAGTGTTGGTATGCACAACAAGACCCTCCATCTTGGTGAGCAACGGGCCGATAGCGCGGTACTTCCGCGCTAATATCTCCAAGTCCTGGGCACGAAGTCTTTCAAGAAACTCGAAATACTCCTGTGTGGCAAAAAGCATTTTGTTACGACATAAAGTACAAAAACAGCTCCACGAGTTCAAGTTTTCTACAAGAATTTAACATACGAATACAAAATCTAGTTATAGTACCAGAAAGTGTCTCCCAGTATTGTTAATTAGAAGTTTAGTCCGAAATTTCTTTGGCATGTCTTACCTAAGCAACAAAAAGCATCCCTTCAAGTTTTATTAGTTACAAGTTTAGTCCGAAATTTTTTTGGTATGTCTTATCTTAGCATCAAAAAATATCCCTCCCAGTCTTATTATTTAGAAATTTAGTCTAAAACTTCTTTAGTATGTCTTACCTTAGCAACAAAAAACAACCCTTCAAGTTTTATTAGTTAGAAAGGTAGTCCGAAACTTCTTTGGTACATCAAATAGCATCCCTTCAAGTTTTATTAATTAGAAATTTAGTCCAAAACTTTTTTGGTATGTCTTACTTTAGCATCAAATAGCATCCCTTCAAGTTTTATTAATTAGAAATTTAGTCCGTAATTTCTTTTGTTTGTCTTACCTTAGCATCAAATAGCATCCCTTCAAGTTTTTTTTTAATTAGAAATTTAGTCCGTAATTTCTTTTGTTTGTCTTACCTTAGCACCAAATAGCATCCCTTCAAGTTTTATTAATTAGAAATTTAGTCCGAGCTTCTTTGGTATGTCTTACCATACCCAGTTCTATAAGTAAGAAATTTTAGTCTGAAACTTCTTTGGTATGTCATACCTTAGCATCAGGAAGCATCCCTCCCAGTTTAGCTGGAGGCTGCTTGAACAAAACTGTATTCTCAATCGCCTCCAGTCGACTGTTAATGTCTTTGGCATTCTTCTGAATCTGATTTACCAGTGATTCGAACTTGCTGATTGCCTGAACAAAATCCGACGCAAACAAGTTTACTATTTTAGGAAACAAGCGAGTACTTTCCCTGATAAAATTTTGACTCGCAACGAAAACGCTGCGCATAGTACATTGTTATCATTTTTGTGGGAGCCTAATTAATTCAGAAGTAAGAGATAGTAGTGTGGTGTGATGACAAGGATTTTACAGCTGTTGCTATCATCGTCCTTATTATCTTTATTAGGCAGAAGCAGCAGCAGTTCTAGTGATAGCAGTTCTAGTGATAGCAGTACTAGTGACAGTAGTCGTAGTCGTAGTCGTAGTCGTAGTCGTAGTCGTAGTCGTAGTCGTAGTCGTAGTCGTAGTCGTAGTCGTAGTCGTAGT
>JAOBAT010098203.1:0-11492 GCA_026413305.1 Hydrozoanthus tunicans
CCAAAACCCCTTATGAAGTTATATAAGCCCAGGGCTTATAAGTGGGATTTTACGGTATATATAAATTTTTAAAAATACTCATTATGTGAATCGGAAGATCTGAAGTTCTAATGTAAAAAATAAATCCAGAATCTTAAGCCACGCTATTTAAAAGCCTGTGTATAACTAAAATTTAAGCTTACATCAACAAAAGTGTAAATCAAAAGTATATAAACAAGTAGCAAATAAAAATAATATACTCTTTAAATCTCTTCAAATTTTTTTACTACAAGATCCTCATGTAGTTAACTGGTATTTGAAAACAAGTTGCTCAGCCGGTCTAGGCCACACACCCATTTTCTTGATTTGACTCATCATATATTTATGTGTGTTACAAGTAATTATTTAATTTCTAAGCATTTGATTGCCAACATACTGCAATTGCAAAGACATGTAAAATGTTCAAAACATTTTAGTATTCCAAACACATTTCTCAAGTGATTTTTTGTGTCCAGAAAAATATTAAATTGTGAATTGTAATAAGCTTCAGAAAAAAGAACAATTAATTCTCCAGATGGCAAGTCTGGAACAGCATCGAATTCACTCACAGTTCATCAAAAGGAAAACGGGCTATTTCTTCCATTGAAAAACATTGGACTATATTCTATCTAAATGAATACAACACACAGATTCGAGAGAGGCTGTTAATAGGTATCAACTACTATCAACCATTATTTGTTTAGTTGTTGTTTCATATTAATTTAATACTTAGTTACCTCCTAGTATTAGCGTAACTGCTATTTTTAGGAGTAATAAACCAAGAACCAAGAACTACCGTACATACAAGAGAATGTGTTGGAAATTATTTTGATTCTCCTAAATACGTGCAAATGTTAATTACTATACCTAGTGAACGAATCTTCGCCATTCTTTTTCCATACTAGGTAAGACTTTCCACGTGTTTTGAGATCAAAAAGAATTTCCACGGTCGCTTACGTATCAGCCAACACTATAAATACATATAAGGTCGGTCGTACGCATTTTAAATTTGGAAAGGCTTTGCTTTTACCTAACTACTTCGGGGTCAAAAGGGTAGGGATTACCGATACCCTAAAAATACCAAGGGATAAAAACTTTCCACCCCCCAAAAAATACCTCTCGTTTTTAAAATTACCCTAAAAAATACCAATTGAAATATGAACATTTTCTCTGGGTAGCTATTGGGTCGGCCGTGTTGCGCTGAACGCAAAATGCAGTTAATAAAGGCACGTGCGTAATAGAACGTTTGCCGAAGGACTTTTGTCTTAACTTCTACAATGAACTTTTATTCACATTTTCAATTTTTACAGGATAAGGGAAAAAAACCTCTTGTTCAGTACGTACGTCTTCTAAAACGCGGGACTGCAAGCAGTCCAATAGCTTTACGTTTTTAAACAGGCTCTTGGTTTAACACAGGATTTCTTTTAATAACCCCTAGAACTACGGAACTTGCAATTTTTACTCCTAAAAATACGACGGTCATACCTACCATCCCAATATAAGGAGTACCCCCCCCCCCGGGCTATATCGACGGTTGAAAGAGCATGGAACGGCTGCAACACAGGCTCAACTGCACAGTTGGACCCCGTTAATACAGTCACTTACGGGCCAACTACAAATCAAACCAGTTTTTAGGCCTGGAGTAAATCAAACCAGTTGCTGGTGATTAGGACGGCTTTGGAGCTGCGTTGCAATAAACATCAACAGCATTAGCTTTCTTCGTTGCTTCATCCGGGGGGGGGAAGGGGGGGGGACCTGCCTTACGGCCACCTCGTTGTAACAGTCACTTTTTGTTTGGTCCGCCGGTCGAATGGCCATTCTTTTGCTTACAAAAAACCTCGTTAATTAAGAGCCGCTGACTGAGAAAATCAAACACTCGTGGACAAACGTCAAATTTCGGATTTCTTTATATTTTGCATGGAAAACCCCTTTGGTGAACTCATTTTAGAAATCGCACTTAAACTTGCAACTGAACTTCGAGAAATTTAGGAAAACCTAAATTAGCGCTGACTCTCGCATACACGCGTGCAACTGCTTATTCTATGGAGCTGATATTTCTCACAAAATTAAACAGTTCCTTTAACAACAAGAATATTTAAAAATTCAAACTATGTCGTCATGATATTTTTTCTGTTTAGTTTTACGTACTTGCAGCATTAGTGCAACGCTCCGAAATTAGCCAAACTTTACAGGTCAAAATAGGCAACTGCGATGTCGAGCTTTGTCACAAATTTTACACTGCATGAAAGCTCTATTATAGTATTACAACATATTAAAAATCCAGCTCGGGTAATTCATAAACAGCCCGCTACGAGTTTGGAAAGTCGAGACTATTTTAGTGCAACACTCAGAAAATATTCTTATAATTCCTATTTTGCGATGTTAGTGTGAAAAAGCTTTACCATTTTTAATTTTTTTTTTTGGCAGAAAATGTGGAGTTTGGCGAACATAAGCTACTCGAAAATGTGAAGTTTGGCGGTCATTACTGAATGCATAACTAAGTAATGAGTCCTTGGCTCAATTCAATTAAATTTTACCAACACATCATTCCACGTCTTTTGATCACAAATTGTTGACAAGATTTTGATTGGTCAGTTATTGTCATGTGATGAATGTAGGACATTATAGAGAACACACACCAAGTACAAAGCTTGCATTGAGAGCGAGGTTTGTTGGAATAGTTTTGTTTGGGCAGTTATATTTGGGATGGTTTATTCATCAAAGAAGGTTTGTATCTAGAGCTTGAACTGCTGCTTTTAACAACGGCGTATTACCACAACTTTTTCATTATTCTCACTACTAAAGAACTATAACTTGATGCCAATATCGAGTATTATAGAGTACTATCGATTAATTGATTGCGTTTTCGATGATCGAATATATCTACTTGTTACACCAGGTATTAATTAAACTCTTTTTAGTGAATTTTTTTTTATAATCTTGACGATTTTTGTTGACATGAATCGATAGTGTGTGAAGGAATAAAAGCGTTTGACCACAGACACAAGCTTTACACATGTCTGGCTTTTTACTACGTTTCATTGTCCGAGCGTTTGCAGGTATACTTTCATCATAATTTAATTGAATAATTTCATCATTTGGTATAGTTTTAAAACTATTCAGGTCGAGAGTAGACCCCAGGGCAGGGACTCCCTAGAAAAGTGGGCAGGGGTGCTCGAAGGCCTTTAAAGGGTCGAAAATGAGACCTTTGCGTAACTGTTAGGGTCTCCGTCTAACTATATTGTGTTCGATGCAAATTTATACAAAAAGTTGTAGTTGATTTAGTGTGTTCATTATACCTTTTGGGGTATAAAATCAGTGTATCTTTTAGGGCCATTTTCAAATCTGTCCCATACCCTCTTTTCAAGGGATTCTTTCCCCTGGGGAGTAGGCAAACAGATAATATTCTGTATAACACACTCGTCTGATCTTGAGAATGTTTAAATTATTTTAGGTTTTAAATTATAATTTAGGCTACTGAACCACTTGTTTTGTGCTCTGCATACAGACGGCGTGTTTTGAATCACTCTTATGTATTCACTCAAATGTTGAGTGGTGTTGTTTTCATTTGTGACACCCATAGCACATATCTGGAAAATGTTGGCTGCAAGTTAAGTTTCGACTCAATCAAGGGTTCATTATTGCCTTTCTCTATGACAGACAAAATTGAGTATTATTTTGTCTCTCGACCAAAAAAAGAAGAAGATGTAATGAATCCTGGACTCAGTTCAATTAAACTTCTTTATTTCTGTGACTTAGCATATAGCACAAGTTTCTATTTAATTTAAAACTTTATGATTAAGTTAGACAGATCTGTCTCGAACAGCATGTCATACCTTTGGATCAGTTGGGACATTTAAAAATTGTTACTTTATATTATAAAACTTGAAACTTAAAAAGAAAGGTATGTATACTCAGCCAACTATAACAACCAGAGGTTAGTTTTAACAGTTGGCAAAATGTAAAATTGCATAATAGAAATTATGCATAATAGTATGTTGAAGGAAAAAATTATTGATTAAAAACAGACAGAAAAATTAATGTCAACAGATATGAAATGGGCTTAAGGCACTCACAGCACAATTTAAAGCCTGTTGCCTTATTGTATTTTACAACACTTCAAAATTTACAAAATGTTTGTTGGATAATTAATCCCGGATTTTTTATCTCAATAACTAGTTACAAACACAATATTTAGCATATTATAATTGGAGAGATAACCCAAATTAAACAGTTATGGTTAAGTGAGAAAAAAATGTCAGTATCTTTAGTCTCTTTTTTATCCTGTGGATCATTTCTGGTCTTGTTTACAGAAGTGCAACATTGAGTATGGGAGTTATCAACATTAAGCTGTAAAGTTGGGTATAAGTTAAATTTGATCCTGAAAGGCCATGGCTGGAAAGCAAAGTCTGGTAAGAACTGTATGGTTTATTTTTTTTATTTTTCCTGTAATGTTTTGGTCTTTAATTCTTTACAATTGTATCCAGTCTCTGCTAGACAAAAAAACAAGTGAACTGCAGTTTTATGAATATTTAATCCTTTACAACAAAATTTAATTAATGAGCTTTGAGCAAACTCATTTAGATGTTGTCTTAATAGAACAGGAGTAGAAATGACTTTTAATGCAAAAACTTTTAAAACCTTACACTATTTGATTTTGTTGTTTTTGCAGAATATAATCTACCAGGCTTTAGTTGTCCTCAGATACACTCCTTTTGTCCCAATCAGCAAACAAAGAAGCAATAATTAGCTTCCTGTTCACTCTTTGTATCCATGTTTTGTCATTAAACTGATGCTGAGTGTTGCTAAGATAATTTAGTTTACTCTCACTTTGATCAGTTCTAGTTTCCTTTACTGAACCTTTAGCTCAAGTGTTATGACGAAAGAGAAGGCAATAAGAAAATTCATTCCAGACTGAAAGAAATGAATAATGTTTTGATAATAACCAGGATAGTAAAATTTTGTTTGTGCCATTCAGGCCTAAAACCTTTCTTTAAAAATAAAATTTAAAAAAAAAAACATTTTCGGAGACTCTCTCCTTTAACAGTCTTAAGAGTCTTAACAGTTTGCAAAATGTAAAAATTTTTTCTTTTTTAAGCAAGATTTTAGGCCTGAATGGCACAAACTAAAGCCGGGGGGGGGGGGGCAGGGGTACTCCCTATATTTGGAGGGTAGATATGACCGTTGTATTTTTTAGGGGTTAAAATTGCCAGTTCGGTACTTTTTAGGGGTTGTAAAAAAAATCCAGTGTTAAACCAAAGCCTGGTATTTTTTAGGGTTTAAAAATGCAAAGCTAATGGACTGCTTTGGCAAGCGTTCTACTATGCGCGTGCCTTTATTTACTGCATATCACGCTCAGGACATGACGAGGGGACTTAGCGCCGACCCATTAGCTACCCAGGGGAAAATTTCATCTTTCAATTGGTATTTTTTAGGGTAATTTTAAAACAGAAAGGTAATTTTAGGGTAGAAAATTTTTATCCCTAGGTATTTTTTAGGGTATTTGGGGGACTTTTCTGATAGTCATCCCTACCCTTTTGACCCTGAAGTACCCCCCTTAAACTAAAATTTATTATGACCTACAAAAAAATTTTAAAACTTGTAGAGCATTTACAAGAACATTCGACATATCACACTGTTTGTTGCCTACCTTGATAATAACATCGATATGATAGATGCAAAGGTGGCTGCTGGCTGCAACTGGTGGCCTAGGCTGGGCAGCCTGTCTGGAAAGGGGTTAAGCTATAGTACTTGCTCTGCACCGAGGCACTGAACTGCTCTTTTAGACTAATTCTCAGTCTGAGAGAAGTTTACGTAGTTTTTAACTGTTACAGCTGGTAAATGTTTCATCAAAACATAGAAAAGTTGGTCAGGAAACCATTGTTGTTTGTTTATCCTTTTCTTTCATTTTCTCGCCTTTTATTGCACAAAGTAGTCACAAAACACAGGCCCCCCTCTTGTACCTGTTTGTCCTGTCTCCTGTAGCTTCATGGGCCTATATCTCCCACTTCCCACTCTTCCTGATGTTTCTCCTGTGTTCCAATGTTGCTAAATATCCTGCCTCCAACCCTTTGATATCCTGCATCCCGCTTTTTGATATCCCTCTTCCTGTACCCTTTGTCCCGGCCTCCCACCCCCTCCCTACTTAAACCTAACTTCATCAGGTGTTTTAAATTACTTTTCACTTGTTAGTTAGGCTACTTAGGTTTACCTTTCTGCCAATCTGTCATGTTGCATTTGTAATTGGCTGGGAACAGTCACACGATCAATCAATTTACCATAACACTTTGTCCTAGTTGTCACAATTATTCTGATAGCTCACTACAAAGAAGGAAAGTTTTTTCTGCTGGAAAGATTTATTAAGTTCAACTTCTAAAGACCCTTGAACTGCTCGCAAATTCACATGCCATTTGCAGTAGATGTACATAAAAGATGTCTAGAATGTCAGTTTTGAAATGAGTCTTTCTACAAAAAGAAGCTTAAAATGAACCCGGATCAAACTCAAATATACTCAAAGGAAACTCTAAGGAAAATCTATACTGTAACTCTTAGTTCACCACATTAAAATCCAAATTCACAGTAACAACAAGGACCCCATATTCCAGAATCACTCGTCAAGAGAAAAAGTCAACAGATTTGACATTGATTTAGTGTAATATGTTATAAAGCATTGTATTATTGTTAGATAGGTTTGTCAATGATATTTTCTTTTTGATTTACTCATTATGTTACTGATCACAGTCTTATTTCTACTTGTTGCAATATATTGAAGCCTGAGAGTCTTCTGCCTGACTACATGCTTTTATTTCAAATGAGTGTTTGAGTACAGTAATTTCAAGTGAGTATATTTTTATTCTATGCAGGTGGTTTGGTTCTTTATTCTGTTGGTGCTTGGAGGGATAATAATTCTTTTGTTTGTTGGAATGGAGAATTATAAAATTTTGGATACAAGTCATTTGTTTAGCCAAGGTAAAGTTAATGGATTGCTCACCAAGTTTTATTGTCAATGGCATTTTTGTCTACAAAATGTCATTGTTATTTCAGTTATATAAGTTTCGCCATTACTTTTAGAAAAGTCTGAAGTGATGGCAATAACATGAATTAAGCTAACAACTTCTGATTTATTAGAGATATTATTTCAAAGCCAAGTTTTTCAGAAAATTGCAAGTTTCTCACAACCTTGAAAAAATCAAGTAGAGGTTTTTTATTTTGAAGTCCAAAATTAAAGTTTATTGTTATATATCTATGTAAGTACAATGATAGTAATTATTGCCTAACACCTATCATTCATAGGGTCTTCACAGTCCTTCTGTGGCCATAATTATGTGAGGTCTGTTTGATTTGCCTCCCAGAAAAACAGAAAAATCATTCTTTGTACTCCTGCTTCATTGTTCTCCTCCCTCACTTTTTGTGTCTGCTTAGTTCCTTGCATCAGTCAATCTCACTTCTGTGCCTTGTGCCGCATCAATGTGATGTGAATTGCACCGGTTGATTTGTATTATACAGTGTATGTTGAAAGAAATATTGATCATTTGTACAAATAATTGAAGAGCCTAGTGCAAAAATTAATGCATCAAGTGACTTCATATGAAATGCTTAATTCTCCCAACATTTGTGAAGAGATGATGGGAAGAATGTGGGGAGAAACGATACTTCCATTAAGGGCAACTGTTGTCATTTTGCACTAGACCCTTCAACTTCATGGTATACCATCATATAACAATTTTTTAACATAAATAGTCAATGGCTGCAAAAATTTTGCACATTTCATTAATTTTTTTCTTCATTCCCTCTTACGTTGATGCCCCAATGAAAACCCTATGGTGTTATTTTTAATAGCAACTTTTTTCGTCTCAATGTGTTAGGGTCACCAGACCCCATTTACAGTAATTAAACAAAGAACTTTAGATTTATTTTTAAGTAAAGGAAATTAAGCAATTAATCAGTTCCACATCCAAGAACGTAGTTCCTACGGATGTGCGTTAGTAAACAGGCGCGTACGACCCATTCTAGGAAGTTCCGCTATTTAAATTCCTCTATTTCAATTTAGTTACAGAAATGTTTTCCTTCCGCCGCTATTCAGGCAAAGTACATCTGTGCCGCCTACGGAAAAAGGCGTTTTTTCGGGCTGCATTTCAGAATCTTTGGAATCTAGGAACGTGATGTCTTTGCTTGTTTTACGGGCATAAATAGCGCAGAGTTTTGACTCAAATTCAGTGTGTTTAGGATTGTTACCAGCTTGTGCATCGAGTATTTTGGAAGGGTAAAGTTTTATAAAGAACAGTTTACTCCTAGCAAGGGATCGGATATTGTGTAATCTATTAGTTGTTCCCGTTTATTTTCCTTTGTTTATTTTTGTTTTGTCTTGGTTTGGTTTAATAAAGTATTTTTGAGATATAATCCTTGAATCCTTTTCGTTCTTGCGCAATCGCTCGTTCCGTCATGAAATAATTGCTCCTATATGGTTTTGCTAAAATTGGGGTTTTGGTTTTGTAATGAAACTGCTTGAAAGATAAAGTTTATCATTTATTTAGAATAAGAGGTTATTTCAAGGGACTTAACTACTAGTGTGAACCAAAGGTAAACAAAGTTATAGTTTTCTCTTTGGATGAATTGTGTAACAAAGTGGAACAATGAAGGAAAAGAGAAAATAGTTCTGAATCCAGAACAATAGTGTCAATTATTCCCTCAGGAATATCAATGTACTTATTAGAGTTTTGGTGGGAAAGCCATTGGCGTATTTATGCAGATCATGTTTATTGTTCATTTGTGGTTCTTTCGGCGCGGGCCTGTGCTGTTAGGACCGACATCGCATCATTGCTTGTGTCTTGTGTGTGTAGGAGTTGGAATTGAGTTTTTTTCATTATTTAAGTCTTTCATTGATGAAGTTTCTGTATTTCTCTATTAGAATTGGTTTTTTTTTTGCCTTTACATCCTCTGTGATTAGATGACAAAATATAACCATTGCATTATTTACAAAAGTGGTTTAATTAAATAGAGGTACAATACCATAAAATCTTATAGATGTTCATCTTTGACTTTTAACTAGTAAAACAAGATTTTGAATGTCAGTGCACTCTGCAGCAAGCCATGCTTGCTAAAAATTTGCTGTGAGAAAATTGTTCATAACAAAAGGTAGCATGCCACTAGATATTGGGGCCACTTATCTTTTACCTTTTTTTTACCTTTCTTCCTTCCTTCAGTCTATTCCTAATTATTTTACCAGCATAAACAACTAATGTATGTTTTATATTTTATAGATAAGTCTTTATCTCCTAGACCTAAAGCAGTCAATGGTGATGATTCCTGGATTCTAGGTAAGTACAATGAACAGCTCAGCTTTTTGCTGTTTGTTTTGTTACAGTAGCATTATTTTTTCGTTTTGAGTTAGAACTAGCATGGGACTTGATTTGAAAATGTGAATAAACTAAAGGTTGAATTTAATTTGTATTGCTACTCATTTCATCTATGGAAACCTGGTCTAGATTATGTGTTCAGAATAAAACTGTTAATTCAGTGAATGGGTGGTTTCCAAACTTCAAAGGCATGTCTGCAAGCATTTCCTTTTCCCCTCTCCCACCCCCTTTCTTTGTTATTTTTTTCTCTGGCCCAATCTTTCACCCAGCCAGAAAAGAAAATCTTGCCAAAACTCAATGGAAACGCTTGCTACACAGGCAATTTTTCTTAAGGACGGGTTAAATTACTGTTCTTATATAATATAACCATTTAAATTTTCAACAGAAAAAAAACTTGTCAATTCCTAAACATTAATTTTACTCTGCCCAAATTAGTCTCAGTAAGGTTTGTAACAAGAATGTAGAATAAAAACCTAACCCTAGGATACATACTGATCAGTCTTTGAACAACTGGGCAGGTGTAATGTTGTAATTATGTACATATACTGGGCTGTTATTTACTGAATAAAATGTGTGTCTATAACAGTAACAATCAAATGACAGCAGTTTACTAGTTTAAAGACACACTTGGCAAAACAGCAGAATGTTTATTGATTATTCTGTGGTTATCCATGTATGTTATGTTAGTGACTTAATATCTGATTTACATCGAAAATTATGGTGAGCACTTCTTATTTTTTACCAATTCTTCGAAAATTGCCTATGAAAACAAAGTGTTGCCATAGGCAACTTTTATCATCATTCTAGTATTGCCTGATGCCTGATGGCAAGTGAAATTGTATTTGAGTAAACTATGGCCTTACTTTCAAGATAATTCACAACAAAGTCACAGGGATGAGAAAAGCAAAGGTAATATGCCAACCAAACAACAGACAAGCTTAAAGGATTTCACAACAACAACAGCATTAACCATGGAAAATACAACAACAGCTTCAACCAAGGGAAAAACAACAACAGTTTCAACCATGGGAAAAACAACAACAGTTTCAACCATGGGAAAAACAACTGCTTCAACCAAGGAAATAACAACAACAGCTTCAACCAAGGGAATAACAACAACAGCTTCAACCAAGGGAAAAACAACAACAGAATCAACTACAAGTACAACAACTAGTGCACCAACCACAACAACAACCACAGCATCTACAACTGAAGCATCAACAATACCAACTACTACTACGAATGCAGAATCAACAGGTACCTTTATCATGAAGAACCCAACAGACTGTACTTGATAGCATTTAGTTCAACATTGGGGCCAGAAAAGGTCTCTCATCAGTATTGCACAATCATAGTATCATAAATATATTGTTACACACATTTCACATTTAATGAAGTGTGAGCAAAACTATTTCAGAATGACTACCCATCTGCCCCTTTACTTGAATTAAACAAGTTTCAAATCAAATTTTCAACTTGGAAGAATATTTCTCTGCAGTTTGTTGGTTTAGATGCAGGGTGATCTTAAAAATGATCAGATTCAGTTGCAATAATAATTATATAAAGGCTGTGAAGGAAGTTCTGTAAAACAAATTAGCTTTTATGCCAAACGGTTGTTTCTTCACTTTGGATGACAGCAGTTCTGTGTTGGATCAGAAGAAAGGGAGTGGATAGGCTGGTTGGCGGATGAATAAAGGAATGGGATGGATGGAATTGAAAAATGAGTTGGACAGAATTGGGTGAATGGATGAGTTGGATCGGATGGAATGGGGTGGATAGAATGAGCTGACTAATTATGTAATGCATCAAAGTCGAAAAAATCAGCTGACTCTGTGCGCAAACAGCTAAAGGTTCTTTGGAAGATGTTAAAAATTGACGTATGCTCCATCTTTATTTCTTGAAAAGTTGGAGTAGATCTCAAGCATAAAGAAATCAAGCATGCCTTGATCAACCAACAGCCAATAGCATACAAATTTGAATGTGGCTGGATGCCAGCTATGTTGTTACTCATGTCGACACCTCTATCGATGAATCAACAAGAATAAAAGATCTAGCTCAAATTTTCAGGCATAGTCAACATCACTCAGGAGCAATAGCACCTAATATGTTTCACATCCT
>JAOBAT010098214.1:0-16344 GCA_026413305.1 Hydrozoanthus tunicans
TCACTTGTCCTACACATTGCATCATTTTTTCTCTAACATTTTATCATGTTTGCAATCGAACTGATGACGGTTGCCTCCTTCTTTTCTCCGATCCAGAGAGCTTTAATCTTTCTCTGTTCACAAAGCGTTACTCGGACAAAGGAGACGGCAAGCGAGCCAGACATGGTAAGGGGCAAACCAGAAAGGTGTTTCTTGTGGCCGTCGTCGTTAATATCAACTCATAGTCGCTAATATCAACTCATAGTAAACTTCCGTCTCGTCGTCTAGTTGTTAACAAGAGGCTACAAGTAGCCTTAACTCGGGCCAAACTAGTAAGACCAACTAGACAATACTTTTCCTTTGCATTGACACCTCGCAGTCTAATTGTTAACAAGAGGCTACAAGTAGTCTTAACTCGGGCAAAACTAGTAAGATTACCTGGGCAATACTTTTCCATTGCATTGACACCTTGTAGTCTAATTGTTAACAAGAGGCTACAAGTAGCCTTAACTCGGGCCAAACTAGTAAGATTACCTGGGCAATACTTTTCCATTGCATTGACACCTTGTAGTCTTATTGTTAACAAGAGGCTACAAGTAGCCTTAACTCGGGCCAAATTACGAAGCAACAAGCTGACTATCGATTTCATTGGAAAAAAATGGGTAGTCAAATTGTTTTAACAGGAAACAACTAGTATGTACTGCCGTAAATTTAAACTGACAAAAACGAGTGTTTAAAGAACTGTTTTTTTGTGTTAAAAACGCCATTAGTTTTGCTAATAGGAAAGCGACTGATAGGGTCAACCAATTTTAGCTCCTTAGTTATTCGTTAGGGCTGGTACGTCCTGTATATTTAATGGTTCTACAAATATGTATTGTAATGTAAACGTCAAAGGTACAAACAAAAAAGGTTGTTGTTGTTGTCAACCAATCAGACTGCTTGCAGCATTCGTAAGAGTAAACTATCTGATTTTTACTAATCTGTAATAGATGTCAGGACTTTTACGATATTCATTGTAACAACCATGATGAAAAGACATAAATGTCTTAGTGGTATTGACGATCCAACTCAGTGTAACGATGATTAACAAGCTTAGGACAGGAAAAGTTTAAGCAAATGTGGTGAAAAATAAAAAGTATGCCACACGACAAATTTGAGCTGAATTTGTTCTATGTTCTATTACAAGAACACAATATCAATTCGGCTCCATAAATTTCCTTTATAAGATAACTTGAAAAGCTGGTTTTCCAGGGCTTTTTTATGTTCCTTTCGTTTCAGGAACTGCAGGTTTTACATCTGTTTCATTGTCACATTTACGAACTAGATGATGAAATACAATTGTTTTAGTAAAATATTCCCCATACAAGCTCCCTTCAAATAAATTATTACTTACCAGTTAAAACCATAGGGAGCCCCTCCATTATCGGTAGAGAAAACTACTATGGAATCCTCAAGCATGCCTTTCTGCCTCAACGCTAGCATTATGTCGCCAAATGATTGGTCTAGTGCCGTTACCATGGCAGCATACACCTGTCGCTTGGGATCATCTATTGTTCCTTTAAAGCGCTGAGGAATGAGTTAAAACTCAATAACACAGTAATATAAAAGCAGGATACTTATCATCTTGACATATAGTGTCAAAATAAATTTCTTACCATACTCTTAGGAAAAAAACAATATTCAGCGAAACGGTACTTAGGAATGAGTTAGAATATAGATATTAAAGAGGTGGCAAGTAAATCATTTTAGTGTAAGAATATTTCGTTGTGAGCATTACTTAGTTTAACTTTCAAGTGGAATTCCCACGCCCTTAATAATTATGTGTTGCGACCTTAAGAATAAACTTTATGTCTTTTGGCCTTTTTTTTACTACTTTACAGATCAGAGTAAGAGTAAGCCCCATTTTCGTTTAAGGTACGGCTACACGGTGCAACGTTGCATGAAACGCTAGTGCGATTTAGCACCGCGTATACGTGAGACGACAAATTAACGTCAATTTGTCGTCTGACGTTTGCCGTATTTTTTCCTTTACTTGGTTTTAGCTTCACGATGAAGTGAAATGACTCGAATTAGACTGGAAGCTAGTGTCAAATAAATTAAAAGCGATTAAATTCTTGTCATGAAAGTACATAAAAAACAAAGAAAAGAGATGTTTACTGTTTGTATGTCACAATTAACAATTGTTTGATTCCCGTTCATAAGAATTGCCAGTTGGCACAAGGCTGAACAGTTTCTTGTGTTGTTTCTTCAATTAAGCCAACTGAACATTAAGTATAACATCCCTTTACCTTTTATGACTTAAACCCTATTTCTATGCTTGAAAAAAGATAAAAAAATCTCACGTAAATAACAAACACGAAAACCCTTAACTTGAGGTATAGGTCACATGCGTCTCAACTCAGTCCATCTAAAATGGACTTTAAAATATCTATAACTAATAGAGTTCCTATCGAAATCTGTAGCAGTTACGGATGTTTTAGGATCGACTTATCTCTTTACTTGGTGGCACCATTTTAGATGGACTGAGAAGAGACACATGTGACCAGTTACGTCATCTTGTTGGTCTTTTGGAGGGAACACTTTTAACGGTAAAAATTCAAAATTCTACACGCCGTATCTTGGCGTACTTTCATCGTATGCTTCTCAAACTTGGCAAACCAATGTTTTTTATAGTATACTTTTTGAAAATTGAAAAACTGATTTCGTGTCATATGCTCTTTAAGGCATATAAAGATACGTTTGACAAAACACAGAATGCTTGTAACTTACATCTATAAGATGAGCCGGAGCTTGTAAAGGTTCATCCTCATTTGCTGAGTGCACCGCTTGTTGGGCTACGTAGAGAAACATTGGGTCCTTGGGATCATGCTGATTGATTCGCTCGATGGCTTTCCTGGTCCACAGATACGGCCCGTACGTCCCAGTCTCATTTGTTACTTTCTAAAGCACAAATATTGTTATTATATAAACATGTATATAATGAACATAATACTATTGCACCTGTCTTCTTTACCCTTTCAGCCTAAGGCAATGGTCAACATCTAAATTCTCCTTACAGTAAACAAAAGAAAACAAGTTGGTTAGTACTGAGAATATCAAATTTGATCCTCCACCAAAAACTCTGGAAGATGAGTTAAGAAATTCTCCCAAACTTCTCATAGGATTACTATGGACTTAAGTTGGGAGAATTTACAAACTCATCTTTCGGCACTCTTAGGGGTTAAAGCGTTAATCGCCCTTTCTGGGTGTAACCTGCAACGGACGCGGCCCACGAGATCAGATCCAAAGTATATTTAAGGGCGCACTATAACACACGAAAATTTGTACGGAAGCGAACACGTGAGCGGCCCTATTTGGTCCTTTTGTCACGTGGCACAAGTAGGGGTTGGTTAGACATTGTCCTTTAGACCTTTCGCTTGACCACACATTCCTGGTTTTGCAAAAAATATTTTATAAAAGAAGGTTAGCTTGATGAGTTGGCCAAGGTTAAGCCACTTTGGCTCGCCAAAGTCAAAGCGGATAACCACGACACCAAACAAAATATAATGGCGCTTATCCCTGAGAACCTTAGTATTACGTCACATGAACTCGGAGCATGCGCAGAGCAACACAGCCAGCAGATGGAATAAGCTTTGAATCGATTTTGCTGAGGAAGAAAACGTTAGAAAACCCTCAGAGTCAGATTATGAAAGGTTTAAATCTCATTGCTTGCCCTTGTACAAGCCCAGTTTGCAGTGGTGAAAAGCAATTCCTAGTACTGGCCATCTTTACCCATATTTTGTAACTCTTTCTTACAATTGATTTGTTCGTGAATCTTGGAATCTTACCATCTTCAGAAAAAAAGATAAATGTATATAAAAGTTAAACATGAAAAATGTCTGCTGCATAGAATTCTGTTTTCTTTAAAAAAAATAACAAGATATGATAAACTTTGAAATAAAACTTTGTGAAAACGTGTTTGAAACTTTAAATGAATAACTTTGACAACAAAAAGGCTGAGTCTTCTTTGTTTTCTTTTGCTTTGTATCACCTTCATGTTGTCTCTAAGATCTTTGCCGTTTAAGCCCGTTTCTTTGGAGGTATGGTCCCAATAATCATCTTTAGAGTTCCAGAACCCGTAGAAGCTGTCGAATCCCCTGTAGGTTGGTGTATATTCTTTCTTGAAGAAACCAAGATGCCACTGAAATAGAAAAAAAGTTGATAGAGTATTGATTTTCCAAAGTTTTAAATGCAACGCGAAGCATCAAAAGTGAAAGTTACCTTATCAATGTTCCTAGATCTTTTGGGCTTAATACTTTTTCTTAAAATCTGGTTTAGGTTAAACAACTAGAAGTTTTTAATATTTTTTTGTAAAGTTGTCTAAAATGTTGTCTTGTTACATCTTTGAGTAATTCTTAATAACCTAAGCTATAGGCGAATTTCAGCTGACGTCATGTTCACAAAGTTAACAAACGTTTTCAATCCACAATCCTTCAAGACATGAAACAAACAAATCTTTGTTTCAAACCTCCACTTCAAATTATAACGTTAACAGTTGACTCATTAATGAAAAATATTGATACTCTTGTATCTGTTAAAACAGCTCTGTAATAATCTCGTAATGCTGTCTACGTATTACATAGCAGACAATAACTTGTGTATACATACATGTATGACTTTGACTTGACTTTGACTTTGTTTACGAATTCAGTATAAAATACATTTTTGATTAAAGGAACTGATCCACAGATAGCTAAGCATATTCAGGCGGGTCAGTCACCTTTCGAAAGAATACATATACAACACACAAATTTTAAATTATACCCAAAAATTATAAAAATCGTTTATATATGTAGTATTTTTATCAAACTAATTCAGTGGAAACAAAAACAATGTCAAGGATGCATAAAAATGCCAATAAGGTTAAAATATCAAAATGGTATTTCAAAGTTAAAAGGTAACTTAAAAACAAAGGTTTTCGACTTATAAAGTCATCTTCAGTTTGTTTTAAGTTATCTTTTGACTGTGAAGTACCATTTTGATATTTTAAAAACAATGTCATTGTCGTTGTTCATTGTTATGTCATCGGTATCACGAGTATCATTTTCGTAATCATCGGTCAACATATTTAGTATCTTTCAATTACGTTGCCTATGAAGATAGGAAACAAAACTAACAACAAAGATGATAAAAATGATAGTGATGATCATGATAATGAAAACAGCTGTCACTATGATAACGGAACTAAAGATATTAACAGGAAATGTAATAACAATGCTGCTAGTTTGGGTTAGTAAATCCGATTGACCTTTCCCAGAAATATGGTGGCTATACATTTTACCACATGCAATGAACCGAAAACCTTACAAAAAGAAACTCGGGAAAGGTGACTATATATATGGTGAAGCAGTTCCTTATACCAACAACACTGTGTTTGTCAACTTTGAGGGTTACAGATTCTTACCACGAGTTTTTATGGGCAATTTTACATGTTTATGCGCTAGGAACTTCGGGTAAACGGTCGCCATTTTTTCCATGATCAAGGATTAAGTACATGTCAAACCTAACTCGATCTCCTCACTTCACTCAACACTAGTAATGATAGTAATAATAATAATAATAATAATAATAATAATATGCTTGTATTTCGCGCATACAATGATCCAGCGAGCATTACAAATAACAAGTTTTAAAATTTAAATTCTTAAAAACCAAGAATATAGTAATTAAAACGTAAAAATAAAAATTGAAACATTTGAATATTAAAAAGCCATTTTAAAAAGATGTGACTTAAGCATTCCTTTGAAAGTTTCTAAGTTAGACGTATTGCGTAGTGCTTCTGGTTGTGCGTTCCTCAAAGCCGGTGCAGCAATTCCAAATGATTTAGCCCCAGATTAGTCCAATTAAAGGTATCCACTGGGTACTCATGAAGTACTCATTATATACTAGATACGAGCTAGTGTTTTACTGTAAACACGCCATTCGTGGATTTCTTACCAAACTACACGCGGGGTACCAGTGGCATATTTTTCGTATCCTCACAAGTGAAGATATCGTTGACGTCAATTCTTTGCTTTCCCGCTCATTTTGGTGCAAACAAACACTTATATCTATGTAATGATCACCCGTGAAATCTCTTTTTTCCACTCAAAGATGAACGTCATATGTTGGTGCCACGGTGTGATATTCTCTATAATTGTATCGACTTTTAACCGATTGGGTAAGCAGTAATATGAATGGATGACTATGTAATTGCTACAATTTTGCCCCAAATTCATTCATTCCAGTTCTCCAGTCGCAAGATGAAGGTCGACTTACCTTCCCTACAGCATGGGTCTTGTAGCCTTCTCCCTTGAGATAGTTAGCAATAGTTAATTCATTAAGGGGCAAGCCCGCTGGCTGGGCGGCAAAGATCACAAAATGATGCAGACCTGTAGGCGGAAAGGTTGATGACGTTATTTAGCCTGTGATAGCTCCTGGCTGAGTTTCAACAAAAGAACGAATACACTGCAAAATCGAGCAATCTATATATCTTACTAGCTATCTTAAGAATACCTTTTTTACAAAGCTTTCAAGAACAAGCAATTTATGAGGTTCTAAGCAAGATTACAAAAAAATCTCTCGTTAACTAGATATTCCGAATAGTTTGTTGTTCTTTCGAAAGTTGCTGCCTGCAACTATAGCGTTGCGCAACATGTAAGTATGGTTCCCCCTTTTGAAGTTCAGTATCACTTAAGATGCCAGAACGATCCAAAATTTCACGAATCGACAAATAATTGTCGAAGGTGAGGAGTTAAGAACAAGGACAAAACAGTTTAACCCCGACCCTGTTCGAAGGGAAACAATCACTTACTCTCCCTCGGGTTAAGGCTAGAGTCATAAATGGAGCTCGAGAAGGCCTAGCTTACGACTGAGGGAGGGGTAGGTGAGTTTTTTCTGCCCTTGGGAGACTACTCCTTTATTCCCCTTTCAGAAAAGACCAGAGTCAGGGTTGTAGAGGGGCTTAGTTTAATATATAAGGGAGGGGCAGGGTCCTTGGTTAAGGCTAGAGCCAAGGCTTGATAAAGGCTTAGTTGTAGATTGAAGGGCGGGGTAGATGAGTTATTTCTCCTCGGGGAAACTATTCACTTACTTTCCCCTCGGGTTAAGGCTAGAGTCAAGGTTTGATAAGGGCTTAGTTTAATTTTTAAGGGAGGAATAGGTGAGTTGTTTTTGCCCGGGATACTCCTCACTCACTTCCCCCTGTGCTGAAAACTGAAGTCCAGAGGGGGATGGTTTTGTTTTAAAACTAAGGGAGACCTGGGTAGTCAATTTCTTTTTAAGACCAACCGACTTCTTTCTAAAACCGCAGGGTTGATCTAAACAATCTTCATCAGTGCATACCAAGATGTATAGGATGTTTTCCAGTCATAAGGGAAGCCCGCGTTGGCGTGCACATCGGTGCAACGTAGTAATTGTTGAGAATGACTCCATCCTTCGCATACCTATCCAGATTTGGAGTCGGAATTTGGCGAGAGCCGTGAAAGCTGACGTCATCCCAGCCCTGGAGATATTAAAAAGACAGCAAGTTGTCACTTTTTTTTCCGAATTTTTTTTTATTTGTAGCCTTCACATTAATCTTTACAATTTGGATATTTACACAAATTTCTTACTTTTTTGTATACCATATTAACCGTTAATTACATTTTGACTTTTTGTGTATTACCGTAGTTATTACATTTTGTATTGCAAGTTATCAGGGGTAGCAGTTTTAAAACTCTTTTAAAACTATTTAGAAAATAATCCTGATGTAACGCGCGTTATGATTGGTTACAAATCTATTTTGTATTAGAGAATAGGAAATGTATCGGATATAACGTCACACAGCTCAAGACCTTTTTTCAAAATTCAGGGGATTCCACTTTCTCAATAGCTATTTTCTAAAACGGATAAAAAGCATCGCTTTTGGTTATAGACAATTTTAAAAAAATGGTTCTGACAAAAGACGGCTCTCGGCTTCGTCTCGTTATGTCTCAACACTTTCCTCATGCCCTCTTACGTCATAACCATTTTCTAAAGATGTCTAGAAACATACGCGATATTGTTTTGTTCCCTTAATAAAAAAGGGAAATGTTTAATTGACATACGGACTTAAAGTGCATATGTGAATGAAAGCTTTTTAAAAAGCTGTCAGGGACAGCAACTGTTGTAGGAAAGTGTTCAGTACCAACTACGACTCAACAAAAAGTACTTGGACCTACTTTTTGCAAAGACACATATTACACTACCTAAATTAAGACCAGTAGTTTTACCCGCTGTAAACTAGCTCAATAGCGCGAGCAGGTAAATATGTTACTTACCAAATCGTCTGCTAGGAAAAAGATGATGTGAGGCTTCTTTTTCCCCTGTGAGAAGGTCAGTACAAACGCCAGCACCAGGAGAAAGCTAGAGCATGAAGTAACGACATAATGTTAAACGTATAGATTTTTCGCGCGCTTTTTGTACGACGTAAACGTGCGTATGCAACTAGCTGCCATGAAACTTGGTATGTATAAAAAGTGTAGTCACGTGGTACCCTGTTTCCATGTCGATACAAAGTCGTTGTAAAAACTAAAAGTTGCATTTGTAATTAGTGTCCAGTTGTCTTTTAAATAATTTAAACCAAGTAATCTCTAATTGGTTTCCATGTTAACGACAGCAAAGAAATGTGGCAAAACTGCAAAACTGTCGACACCAAAATGCTAAAAAGTAACGACATTTTGCTTGGCAAGGTAGTTGATCAACTGACTCATCTTGTAATCAATAAAGTTGATTATGTTGCCGTGGCAACCACTTTCAAAATTCCGAAATGGCGGTCATCACCCTGTAGTTCACTCGGTAGCTCAGTGGTTAGAGCAATTGTTATATGATCGGGATTTTGTGGGTTCGAACTCCGCTCGGTGTATGATAAGTATTAATTTTTGGTCTAATTTGAGCCTAAATAAACAAAAAAATATGATATAATTCATGCACAGCTGGGTTGGTGCCTCCCACTCTAGTTTTCTCGGCATTTGTTTTATATTTGAAAAGCTGAAACTCTCTCAGCGCAATTTTTGCTCCATATCCATGGATTCGGGCACTGATCATTCGATTTTTATGTGCGAGAACAGAGTACACTACAACCCCGATTTTACGAATACCGATATAACGAAGTCCTCAATCATTATAACGAAGTTTTTTTTTCGGGCCCGGCAGATTTACAGTAATTTGTATCGGTAAAAAGCAAGATATTTCGAACCACGTTATAACAAAAACCCCGTTATAACCAACCAAGCGAAGTCAATTTTACCCTGATACAACGAAGTTTATAAAACAAGTACAGGTATTTTGACACACTGCACTGGAAATTTCCAGTTTTTATATCGCCTTGAATTTTCAGTTTTATATTAACTTTCTTATCTCGTAATAAATCAATTATGGTCCAATAAATACGAGTCGTCACTTATTTTTTGACAGTTGTTAAAACCCCGGAACAACAAGTATTTTTGTGCTTTTCGGTAACTTCGTTATGTCGGGATTTCGTTTATTACGAACCCCCGTTATAACGAGGTAGTTTATCCGGTCCGTTGACTAGCTTTTCCCTAAAGTTATATCAGGGTTACATTGTTGTGTAACTTTATAACTTTTATCCAAGTTCTGTAGAATCGTGGTTAAAATTAGTACGTGTTTATTGATAAAATTAAGTTTATAGTATACGATTTTTTGAAAACACCAAATGAGAGTTTTAAGCTCAACTTAGCTTGATTTTACCAAATACTCAAAAAATAGTATTAATACGAAACGAAACCAGTATACACGAGGGAGGGCCCCGTGCTGATAAAGCGCTATCATTTCATCAGTATATAGCTAGATTCTTGACTGCCTTGTATATCTTGTCAAGGCGAATGCGCCAGTCGGTTAACTGGCAGCAGTTTCTGCGGTGGTTATTTCATTGTAGACAGTAGACAGAACTAAGCTGTTCTGTACTGTTCAGTCAAACAAAATAACTCAACTCCACTTACGCGTTTTGTTAGAGTGCACGAAAATAGGTTAAGACTCCTCGTTTGCAAATAAAAGAAGGTTTGTATTTGATTGATTAAATTAGAAAGATCGACAAAACTACAATGACTAAGACTTAAGTCATGAAAACAAACTTAAATGTATTGCTGGAAAAGCAATTATTTCTTACCATAAGCCTCTCATGCTAGAGTTGGCTAACGCCGACTTCGAAAATCGCCACAACAATGTTAAAAAGATTTTAGTTTAGAACAGAAATGTGTTCAATTCTCCCTAATTTTGTAATGGTCGCCGAACTAAAACCATATTTGTTGTTTTTCTGTTTTTCCCAAAGTCAAACAGGTTGTTTTGCTTAGAAAGCTAATATAGCTGACCGGTGGTAGCCTGGATGCTCTCTGGGGGGTCTGGGCCTGGATGTTCAGTACTGCATTGTTCATTTTCATTTTCGATTTATGTTACTCAAAGCGTTTAAAGAAAAAAAAAACATCTTTTTTATTTCATAGTATTATTCAACATCATTTCCTTCAGCTTTGAACAAGTTTATAGTTTTGGAGGATAAGTTTTTTAAAATTTTGAGTGGTGGACCGGACTGGTTTGCTAGCTAGGACTTTTTAAAATATTTAGAAAACTACAGTCGAAAATATTGGACGCAAAATTTAGCTAGAGAACTAAACACATATATGTTAAATACTCGCGTAAATTAAGAACTTATAGCCTAAACAGGTTCCTGGTTCCTGTTAGAAATGGTACTTGTTAACAGAATTGTAGGCTACTTAGGTTGTTAGTTCTTAACTAAGAGGAGCATTTACAGCGATCAACGCAGTCAGGTAACTACTACAGTGAATACACAATATATGGAAAAGGTTTATTGTTGTATATAGAGGATATTACATGTGGCCCCGCGGAGATGCGAATTTTATCTTCGAGTGTTGACAACACGAGAAGACAAAATTCGTATCTCCGCGGAGCCATGTAAATTTCTTTTTATCACATATTTGGTGAGATTCTCTCAATCATCAACAAAGTTGATTTGAAGTTGTTTCATCGATGAGAAAAGTTCATATCAATCACACGTGATGATATGGAAATCGTGCGTTCTGATTGGCTGTTTTTGATATCACCACGTGTGATTGATATTGGTGACTGATACGTATTTTTGTATTATGAATAAAATTTAAAAAATGATAATCAGACAGCAATTTTAGTTTTCGTTTTTCAAAGTACTAGCAATTGTCTTAGCAAGATAAAAAAAACCCTTTCACTCTAATTACTCGTATTGTGCATGCGTTTCATATGCTACAGTGTCCATAAAGTTCTGTTGTTATAACGTGCATGAGAAAAAATAAACTTGTGAATCACGAAAGTTCATGTGAATCACGAAAATTCATGTAAAACAAGAACCTATTGAAATTTTTAGGTTAAATAGGTTCCTATGAAAAAAGGCTTTTAGTTTGAGAAAGTTAGTCTAACAAGTTCTTGAATTTTAGTTTCTTATACGCAGGTTAATTTTTGCTGTACAGCCATGCAAGGCGAGAAAATGTGTGGAAAATGGCCGAGTTGAATGGGCCTCGACAGCTTGTGGCCTGGGTACAAGTGGCCGCAGTCCATCTTTTAAATTAATAGTCGACTTGTTAAATATGGCGTACGCGCGTAAGCAGTTAAAGACTCAAAGAATCTTTACTCTCTATACTGGGCTGGTAGATCAGTGATCGTCGTATTTTTTAAGGGTTGTTCGGTCTCCTTGTTTTAGCAAACAAAAATTCATTGGCGAACGTCCTATTACACTCGCACCTGGGCTCCTGCTCGCATGCGCATATGCGTATCGCGTTCAGCACAACACGAGAGGACTTAGCGCCGACCCGCTACTAGCCAAAGTGAAATGTCAACTAGTTTCAACTGGTATGTTTAGGGTAAATTTTAAACTAAGAGGTATTTTTTGGAATAAAAAATTCTCATGCTTTGATAACTTTTAGGGTATTTGGGGGACTATTCCGACGGTTATCTCTGGCCTTTTAAGTTTTAACCCCCAGGTACCCCCCCTCCCCCCCCTATCCTGCTACCCTGGGTACCAGAGGCTGCACTCGAACACGCAGGAAAAAACGTCGCTGATGGAGTTTTTTCTGCGCGTTTTCCTCCGCGAGCGAGTACAGCCTCTCGTACCCAGGGTACCCCCGCACCGGGACCAGTTCATCTCATTTTTTTATCTTGGGAAAACCCTGGGAGCGAGTTGATTGATTACCACATAAGTATTTTTAAAACCGCTGAACTGACAGTTTGTGAAAATACACAGAGACTAGGGGCGAGTCTAAATGCAAAACCAAAACAAAATGGCGAGTTGCACAATGGTCGTGTTAAGTAATAGTCATAGCTTTTTATCGCTGTCAGAATACTTAAAGATGTACAGAGTCGGCAGAACACCCTTTCTATTCGGTAAGTATAGATATTCTTTTTTTTGCTTTTGCTAAGAGAACAACATAATCTCGATCAACAACAGTAAACGAGTTGTTGTTTTTGACAATGAAACGGTGACGTTACATGCTGAAAGGCCAATGCATTTATATTTTTAAGGACTGCATATTGTCGCCGCTTTTGTCGCCCGGACAGGTTCATGTTTACAAAATAACTTTTTGGGTACTTAACATTTTGATGACAGTTATATTTTCCATCTATGTCTTTGGCTAAATTAAATTTATAGTACCGTCCTCAATTTAATTTTAAAATCGTAGTTCCATCTTCTTCGTTTGAACGGCACTCGGGCTGTCCGAAGACATTTTGAAATTTACTAGATAAAGTGTTAAGAGCAGTGAATACAACTTTTTAATTCTACAAATCTTCAGCGACATGGATTTTAAAGAGGTATATGTTAACTTAAAATGAAATTTAAAATAAGTGCAACGTTTTGATTTAACACTTAAGTCTTATTATAAAAATTAAATAATATGACTCTGAAAGGAAAAACGTTCCGTTTTTATACGGGATTCCGTTTGCAACTCGCTCGTTAGTCGTTCGAAAAAATTGTTCACCCGTTCGAACGGCTTGGTCTTCCATTCGAGGGAAAGATCAACTTTTTCGAACGACTTGTTCACCCGTTCGCTGGAAAGACCAACTCGTTCGAACAAAGAATTATATCATAGCAAATGTGAACGGTGAATTTTTAGAATAAGTTTTCTCTATCTTTTGCGACAATTACATAATTGAATGCTCTCTGTGTTTCTCTGTTACTTATTTGGCCTTAAATGGTGAAAGATTTAAAGAGACAATTACAGTTGTAGTTTGGAGGCTTAAAAACAATCAATTCGAAATAGTTCGACTGCTTATTCATTCGTAATCTTCGTTTTCGTGAGACTTAATTGAAACAAGTTTACTTGAATTATTCATAATTATAAGAAAGATGTTTTTGGCAGGATTTCAGGATTTCCTATGAACCTCATGAACGGCTTGAAATCTGTATTGTTCCAAATTTTCGTAAGCAGTTCGAACAGCTCAGCAGCCCGTAAGCATCTTTTCATGAGCTGTTTGAACGACTTGGCAACCTGTTCGCAATATTTCAATAACCTACAGTATTTGAACATTAGTGGAATCCGCTAAACAGCTTGTGTACCCGTTTAATACCTATACAATAACCATTCATACAATGTCTTAATATCTTATAATTACACATGTTTGATAAAACAAGGGACCACCAGCAGTCTAATAGTTCTGTGTTTTCATCCCTTAAAAATACCAGACTCTTGGTTTAATCTCCTCCTTAAACACGAGGTTCCAGTATAAAAGGGTTAGGCCTGCCCCTTTTTCGAGCCTTTTCATGAAATTTAAATAAATTTTGAAATGTAATGGCAGCCATTGATAAAAGAAACAACCCACTTTCAACAATTCGAGGTCATTTCCACCATAATCGTGAAACAGATTCATTTTTTAATAGTAAATGAAGTCATTGGCATATTACCGTTCTACTGGTAGGCGTATGTCGTGAAAGGCTGCCGATAAGAATTAAGAAATAAGAAATAAGTTTGTTATATGAAATTTATTGCCACAGCAATTCAAGATTTGCGCGTGCTTTGCAAGACCAAATTAGACAAACAACGTCGATCAAGGCCTGCATTTTTTTGTTATTTTATTTGGTGAAACTTTGCTTCAGGAATTAAAATTCATAGTTGTAACACTAATAAAATTAAAATCAGCTGAATACCGTCATGGCAAGGCTCAGAAGCAAGAATGAGCCATACGCAACTGTAGATTGTTTGCTATATTTTGAAATTGCAAAACTAATCTATATGTATATAAAGCGCCACAGCTGGCAGAGTGCAGAGACCTTTGTAGATGTTACAGTGTACTCGACGGTGGATGATTGGCAACTGAACGTGTGAAACCCCTGGGTACAGCCCTTTTATACTGGAACCTCGTATTTAACGACCCTTAAAGTTCCTATCAAGCTTACTTTTTTTAAGTTCCAGATGAAAAGTAGAACCCTTGAACGATAGTAAATTTTGAAAATAAAACCTTTTCTTGCTGTTCCTGTTATATTTTTTAGGCTTTAAAAGCATGCAATAATGACATAGCAGAAGGCATAAAGCAGCTCTAGACAATCTTTTTATCTCAAAAATTCAATTCTAGCTACAATTGTCACATTGTTACAACTTTAACCAATAAATAATTCCCTTGAATTTGTTTGAAATAAAAATTTTCTGACATTTTTTAACAGAAATAAATTTTTTTAAACAAAAACAACATAACTCACTGCTGCTACAGTGTATGTCACAGGTTACCAGTCCTTGGCCTGGTTGGTCAAAATGTATATTCCGATCTTTTTTTGATTAAAAAGCATACTTAGACATGGAAATTTTCTTTGGTTATTCGATTTTTTTGAGTTCACAGATGACAACAGTTTTAATCCAAAAAGTAAAAAAAATATGCTTGATAGGGCCTTTAAGAAATACTAGACTGACTATTTCAGCCCCCCCAAAAATATGGCGGTCATACATAAATTATATGTTTATGTCAAACACCCAAAATCCAGTATTTTTTGTCACTTTCATTCATCTGGGCAAGTTACTCTCTAATGATATTGATTAATTTTAAGAAGTATGTGTTTTAATTCTAAACAAATATAAACTGTACTAAATAATTGACATTTCGAGATATTTTCACCCAATATTGTTCTCTCCTGTACTACTATTGACTGTTCAAGATATTTTCACCCTATACTATTTTCTACCCTAAAATAATTGATATTAGGTTTTTAATATATTGTCTGCCCCATATTATTATTTTGCTCTATTGCTTATTCAGGAGTTAAGAGTATTTACTCTATTTCATCTATTATATTTAACATTTCAATCTGTGATGAGTAGGAACATTTTATGTTGATCAAAAGTAAGCATTCAATAGGTTTTTGTATTTAACAATTGTTTGCCGAAGGCAAAGTGAATAATGTTCCATTTCACTGAGCCAGAGTTGAACAAATTGTTTTTATTAGTAAAATTACTCAGGTGATTAAATTATAAGTAATTAAATAAGGCTGAATCAAATTATTTCGAAAAAAATGATGTTTTTTTTTGGGATAATTCGAACTAATTAGGCCAAAAAATTGTGATTTTATTCAAATTTTGACAAGGACTTAATATTCAATTACTTTTTAAAACTCTACCAGACAAAATATTACCTATTACTTTTTTTTAGTTTAATTCAAGACTTTGCATGCAAACAAAACATGCCACCTTGATTTTTGCTCGTGTAATGAACTAGTTGCCATGGATAAATTGAAGTTGCCCATGTGAAATTTCAAACAGAAGGCAATTTACAAAAATAAAATAAAATCAAGGGATGAACTCTGCCTATAATTTGTCTGCTATCAGTGTTATTAAATTTTAATTAACAGAGAGAAAAACTAGTCATTGCCAAAGATTTATGTAAAATATTGCACTTGCTTGTTTTCATTTGTGCAGTCACACCTACCAACATCTGGAACATTAAAACATTTTCACTCTGAGTTGTTTTTTATGACTAATTTACATTAGGTGCACAGTTGTTATAGGTTATTGCATTCCCTTTGGAAAAGCTGATTATGCAACTTAGTGCTTTTCAGAACTGTATTTTTCCTTTAAGGATCCAGACTAAAGATCCGCAAAACACAAAGTATTAACCTTGACTTTTGGTTGTTTTGGCTACCATTGAGTAGCAATTGCCTGCATAATATGTCAGCCTTAACCAATGACATCAGAAGCTCTACATAATTACCCGAGTAATGTAACTAAAAATAATAAAAACAGCAATAACTTAGCCTAGTTGGTAAGGTGCCAGTCTTTCGTGCGGGAGGCCTGGGTTCGATTCCCGGTGCTGGACCTTCACTCAGGGTCTTAAAACAACTGAGGA
>JAOBAT010098236.1:0-16329 GCA_026413305.1 Hydrozoanthus tunicans
CCCATCACCACCACCACCACCAGTACTACCACCCTGGGGACGGCGTAGGGGTTGTGAGCTTTTCTTGAAATTTATGTAGGGTTACTATAGAGCTGTGGACCTGAAGAGTTGCAAATTTCTGAGAAGTTTAGCATTGGTCGTTTGAAAAGTGTCCAACACACGGAAGTGCTCCAAGCGGGCCAATTTGCCTCACTAATCAATATCCAGTTTAAGTAAGAATATGATAATGAGTTGACTTAAACAGAAGAGCATATGGTTTTTAAGTTGTTCTAGATACAGTTACTTGTAAAAAATTAAATGCTTCTTTAACATGCCCAGCTGTTCCAGACCTGTAGAAACATTTCGATACTTTGGTAAAAGAGCCGCAGGTTGAACTTTTTTTAGCAACTATAACATCAAATTTGTTTTGGCTTTATATTAGTTAGCAAACTGCAAACTTTCAAGAACATTTAAAAAAAGTAAAGATTGAGTGGTGAGCTTGGGTATTTAACTAATGGAGATGTTGCACAATTCAATGAACTCTATTATTGTTGTAACAGGAGTTTGAATCATTGGAATTACCAAAGACTACACCAGGTAGTAACGTCATCGTAATTACCCGACAAAAAGATTGCCAAGGCCTTCTACGAGAGCTTGAAATGGGAGATGATGCTAGCAACAAAACCCTCACCAAAAACGCTCCATATACAATTGTAATTGTCAATCAAAGAGGTGAAGACATCAACAAGATACTGAAACTGCTCCCAGACTCGGTCGAACGACTGTCAATCCTTGGAGCAAAAGGTGAAGATGTGACTCTCGATCAGCTTTCTCACAGGAGTGGTCTGAGGCTAAAACGACTTGACGTCACGCACTGCAAACTGGAAAAGGTCTCAAACGGCGCACTAAACCAACTAGCAGAGCTTGAGACACTCAACCTTTCACATAACAACCTTAAGAAGCTTCCAGAGACAGTGGCAAGCCTTGAGAGACTTCGAATACTTCATGTTCAAGATAACTTTTTAAGCGCTATTCCAGAGGCAGTTGGTAGACTACATAACCTTCAAGAGATGGATTTATCATACAACAGGCTTTCATCTTTGCCCACACTGGTTGTCGGTCAACTAAAGACGCTAAATCGTTTTTCACTTGACAACAACCCTCTTACCGTTATGATGGGAGGAAACATTGATGACGTATTGGTGTTCCTTGAGGAACTCAATGAGAAAGCAGTGCTTAACATGAAACTCAATTTACACATGGTTGGGGAGGCAGAAGTCGGTAAAACCACTTTGATTAAGGCAATGTCAAGCAAGAAGGGCTTTTCGAAAAACCCTGTTAACAAGACCGAAGGCATTGAAGTAAGCCAACTAAAGGTGGACGAGCTACAGTGCCAGATATTTGATACTTGGGGAGAGTTTGATTTTCTTGAAACCCAGATGCTCTCCACAAGTACCAACACACTTTACCTTACTTTGTTTGACCTTTCCAGTGTTGGATTCGGAAAGAATAGATTTGGATGCCTTCAAACAATGCTTCAAAAGATCTACAATCAAGATCCTGATGCGAGAGCTATCATTGTGGGAACGCACGCGGATAACCCAAAGGTTAGCAAACAAGTTCGTGAGAAATGGAAGGAAGAAGTTAGAGAGATGCTTCAAAGCGGCCACGAGACACATCGTCAGAAACATGCAGGAAATGAGGTTGACTCGTGTGTATGTTGCAAACCTGTTATAACAGTGGATGAGATGTCTAGACCCTGTTCAAATAACAAGTTGCAGCTGCCTATTGAGGAAGCAAGCAGTGTAAGTAATGTAAAAGGGAAAGGCAAGCTTAAGAGAAGGCAAAGTACCAGCCGTGCCACTGATCAAGATAATACCCCGCGTAAGCCATCGTTGGTCAACTTTCCTCATGTGGTGGGCTACTTTGAAATCAGCAGCACTCAAAAAGTTCCTTCAACAACGAAAGTTTGGAAGGGAAACGAGAGTATTTCACAGTTGCTCGAGTGTATCAAAATCGAGGGAGAGAAAATTTTGGTTAAAGAGATTCCTCAGAAGTGGAATGAAATGAAAAACGAGCTCATCTCAAGAGCAGACGTGGCACGATTGAAGATGATGCAGCCCTTTATGTCGAAAGAAGACTTCAGAGACCTAGCTGCCAAATGCTTAATCACAGAGGAGAAAATTAACTCTGTTACTGCATTTCTTACGAACGCTGGATATCTTGTTCACTGCAAAGCTGTTTCCGAGATTGTTTTTGATCGACAGTGGTTGTCAGATCAACTCTACACTTTGATTTCCTCCCGTAGTATTGCCATAGTGGACGGGTTTCTCGAGCGTTCCAAGTTGGCAAATGTGTGGTCTCACATTCCCCAAGAATACCACGAAAAACTCCTTGAATTTTTTCGAAGTCTTTCCATTTGTTTCAAGGTTGATGATAACAAAGAATTATTCCCGTGCAAGCTTCCAGTTGGCCGGCCGAAGAAGGCAATGTGGCCACAGGAGCCTAAAGAGGGCACCAGTCAGCTAACTCACGTTCATGTGTTCGATTCTCTACCGTTTGACTTGTTTCCAAGTCTGATTGTTGACATAGATCGAAACAAAGAGGAGATTTACAAAGCTGTTTCCCAGTTTTACTCATCGAAGCACGTGATTTATGAGACAACAGAAAATTTGCCATGCCCGCACGGAGCACGGACCCCTGAAGAAGGCCAAGAAATCCATCGTGTTCATATTGAGTTTATCCCTTACAAAAACCAAATAGCTGTGACGGTCCGTGGAGCAAACCCGTGTTGTATCGTAGAGCAGGTTGATTGGAGGATCAAGACAGTAGCTGGTAATAGCTTGGAAGTTACCACAGAGGTAGCATGTGTGCGGTGCGTGGTTCAGGACGGCCGTATAGAACTGCTTTCGAACCGAGACGATCGCTGTGAAGACACTTACTGCAGAAGAGGACACTCTGTTGGACTTTGGAGGAACGTTATCATTGGTAAATTGAGTCTTCAGTGGTTGATATCGGTTAGAATCAGACAACTAGAAGAATGGATCGATAACAAGGAATGCCCGAAGCTGTTTGTCATGCTCCCTGTGAACCAAGATGCCTTAAAACTCAAAGATCTCTTGCTTAACACTGTGTTACAAGATGGAATGGCAGTGCACCTGATTTGTGACTCTCCTAGCGGGCCACACTTTACAAAGGCACCTGGTCTTCGACTATCAAAGCCAAAAAGATTTATGAAGAAACATGGCTCTCGTGTATACAACGTGCTGAAGGGGATGTCCTACCTAGAAAAACCACTCGCTGTCGCTTCCAAGGGATCTGCTCTACCTTTTTTAGGAGTAGCCTTAACGGCTGCCAGCATGGCTGGAAACGGCGCTACAGCATTAAAGGGTCTACTGAGGAATTACGAAGAGGCATACCCAAACCTTGTTGAACAAGCCAAAGATATCAATTTATCGAATCGAAGATATAGTACCGATGGTTTCGGAAGGCGAGACTTAGCAAGATGTGTGAGGGATAATGGTTCAGCTGGTGAGTTCGGTGGACTATACGCGACCCTTTACCAAGGCAAATGTTTGTGGCTGTGCAAAAGACATGTACAGGAATTCTCTGACACTGAAAATCAAAAGTTCGTGTTGGATTTGTCTTTTGCTCAATGTTGAAAACAATCTTGCAAAAAAAGTTACGACATTGGAATTGAAAAATTGCCAAGTAGTGTTTAGCAGTAATTCAATGCAGCACCGTTACGTGACATGGGCTTAACTGCCTTACGGATATATTTCTAGTTTGCATTATTGTAGCTCAATGTCCAAGACATATGTTAGTTTTGTAACAAGAGCGTTGTTGGAATGGAATAACAGAACAGAGGGAGAGCAACATACTCCCTCGATTTCACCATGTTCAAAATATCAATCTTAACAAGGTGAACCATTGTTTATTAAAGATAATTGCATGCTATAAATACTTTTTTAAGTTTTATTCGTTCGTTTGTATTCCTCTTTTGCAAACCAAATTGATTATACTCCGCAACGAAATTAGACAATGTAGGTTCAAAGATTAGTAATCATTTTCAGAACAAAGCCATTTTGAGAGTTTTCTTTGAATCAGCTCAGTTTGAAGTTGAGTACATTGCAATGAAAAATGATATTTCTGGCAATCGAGCTTTGTAAAACTGGCAGAAATAGATATTTTGCCGGCATGGACCTGAGGACGGGGCTCAGTTGTCAGATGGGAATTATGGGTACTGAACCGTTAGAGATTTGAATCAGTCTAGGTTCAGCCTTCTTAGCCAACTTTTTGTTCTATAATTCCCCTTTAACCTCCATGGGGGAATGGCACTTGCATTGGGTTTGGAGAATATGTTTCCTTTTTTCCCAAAGGGTTTTTTTGGTTTTCGTTTCCGGCAAGTGTCAAGAGTTTCTATCAGGTCAACAAAGTTCTTTATAAGTCAGTATTGTCAAGTATGTAAATAAATTATTTTGTGAGAGCGGAGCTTGTAAACAAATGTAAAAAAAAAAAAAATAACAGCTTGTGGCGCTTGCTGGCCTACATGTCAAAGTATCTACACAGTTGTAATGTATCAATTGAATGTAGTGTAATGTCTGATTGGGTAGTGTAGGCAAAATCTATAGAATAGTGTAAAGATCTGTGTATATAATAATCACTAAACAAAAGTTGGTGACGGCAAACTGTTATCGAGAATAAATAAAAGTTTTAGAGGTATTCTCTGTTGTTTAACATTCATTGTCTCAAATAGTAATTTTGGTGTAATAGATAAAAAAACTCGTGCTTCGTGTTTCATCAACCGTTCTAAACACCAAGAAAATAATGAAGTTCGAGGGGCGAAGTCCCGAGTGCTTTATTGTTTTCGAGGTGTTTGGATAAGGTGATGAAACACGAAGCACGAGTTTTTGATATAGCTTCTCAAACAATCTATTGTGTTTTTGCATTCTACATTTTTTTCACAAAATTAGTAGGTAATTTATTCAAAATTGGCCTGCCGGTAGTTGTGACTTTCAGTGTGGAAGTCATTTTCGCATGTGCTTCTAAACGATGGATTCTGTAAGCACAGCTAGCTCCCGTTTTTGTTCTCCAAAAACTGTGGAACAAGAATCTAATTTAGTAAGTGGAGCACAAGATATAAAGATAAGTGGGCAGTGGAATTGTTTAGAGAATGACAAAGGACGAGAAAAGTTAAATTTCCGGATTCATAAGTTGGAAGTGTTTTTAAAGATTACGAATTTCATCTCGTTTGCATTGTTATGGACAGTGTGGAGGAAATGGATGCCATTTCATTGAGTTTCTTTCTCGCTAAGTTTATTCAGGAGGTGGCAAACAAGAAGGGTAGTCGCTACCCAAGTCGTACGCTGTATGGAATCGTGTGTGGTTTGAAGAGGCATTTAGATGAGGTCAAGGCCGCGTCCGCTTTAAATTCCTTGGATTATAAGGACAAGAGGTAGGCATGTGCGTATTGAAGTGTTTGTCTTTGACTTTGTAAATAAATAATTATTTTACTCTATTTCAAAGGTTCCAGTTATTTCTCCGAATTCTGTTAATATCAGTAATAAGAAGAAAGAGTAATGTAAAGTTTATGGTGAACTGATGTTGATAAAGAGCAGAGTTGTTCTTTTGTTATGGTAATTTTGATATCAATACACGGTGTGTTTTCATTGGGTATCAAAAACCCATCCACCTGACCAAAATACGTATCAGCTATTGGATGTTGATGTCATGAATAATTAATGAGTTTGATAATTTATATTTCTAGAGGAGTCAGGATGGCCGAGTGGTTAGCGCTCGCGCCTCCCATCTCTGTGGACCCGGGATCGAATCCTGGGTTTGCATGTGGTCTAAGATTTGTCGATCTTCCTCTGACTCCGAGGGTTTTTCTCCGGGTTCTCCGGTTTTCCTCCCTCCACAAAATCGACTTTCACGCCGAGATCTGTGACGTCGAGCGATTAAACAAAAGCCACTGGCTTGGGAGAGTGGGCAACCACTCCCAGCGTAGCGACGATAAATAAAGATTTATTATTTGTTTATTATTATTTATGCCAGTACTTAACGCCAAGCAGTTTGACCATTCAAACGATTTCAACAGTTTCTATGCTCCGCCTATTTCAAATGTGTCGTATTTCGGTTGCAGTGACAGATGAATTCCCCCCTCTCATTTATTACTTTTGTTTCCACTGATAGTAGAGTATGGCAAGCCAAACGTGACAAAAGTGTCGAAAAGAAGAAAAAAGTATGCGAGAACAGAAATCGTTAGGCGAGACAGAAATCATGCGATGAAAATAAAAACTCATAACGTGCGAGATTGGAAATCGTCAAGCAAGATTGGAAATCGGTCCGTGTATCAAGGCGTGTTAATGCGTGTTTTTCAGTGCCATTCGATTTTCGTTTTAATATCGAAAATTGAAAATCACATTTTTGCCTATATTTCGTTTTCAATTTGAAAGTGTAAATTATAAAACGGCCGTTTTATCATATTTTGTTTAGCTTATGAAATCGAAATCAGAAAAAAGAAAATTGAATTTTTTTTGGAAATTTCATTTTCAATTTCCGTTTTAACGGACGCTTTTAAAAATGAAAAATAAACTTTTTTTGTTCTTCTCATCCTAAAATACTATTAAAAATTGTAAATTCGGTCTTAATCTTTGTTACGTTCAGTGCAAAGGCAAAACGGAGAAATCTTCGATTTTCAATTTTCAAGAATGAAAAGGGGTTTGGCTAAGTTTACTCGAAACATGAACAATGCGGTCCTCAAGGTGGGGAGGGACCTAACAACAGATCAATCGGTCACTTCATTGAAGGAAAGTGAACTCGATTTAATTATTGCTGTTAACAGAATACTGACGGCGCATACTAGTGCTGCATCGTTGCTATGACGACCGTTTTAAAAAAGAGATACATAACTTTTATTTAATTATTATTATTATTGTTATTATTATTAACATTATTATCATTACTATTACCATCATTATCAATTTGTCCTGTTTTTCAATACACTCTTGCTACTTTTTAAGTTGTGTTTTTACAGTATGTATCTTATCATCTTTTTGAGAATGAGTGAGAAGAACAAAAAAGGTTTATTTTTCATTTTTAAAAGCGTTCGTTAAAACGGAAATTGAAAATGAAATTTCCAAAAAAATTCAATTTTCTTTTTTCTGATTTCGATTTCATAAGTTCAACAAAAAATGAAAAAACGGCCGTTTTTCAATTTACACTTGTAATATTAAATCGAAAATAGAAAGGCACTAAAAACACGCATTGAAATCGACATGCGAAAATATGCGAATTTTGAAATTGACATGCGAGATTGAAAACGGAAATCGTGTTTCGAGAATATCGATTGCACTTTGAGAATATCGATTTCCGATAAAAGACTAAGAGTAAAAAAAATATGGCGGATGTTGGTTCAGATGATCTGAGGGATTTTTTGCAGTCTTTACGTGATTCATTGTCAAGAAACTATCAGTCTTATCATTCGTTTGATTTTGTGAGCTTAGAGATTTGTCAGAGAAAGTTGGAAGAACGTTTACAGCTTCTTATTGCATTTTCAACTTCCTTTCAAAATCATACCGTAGGTAACGAAACAGCTGAAAATTCTGATCTATTAAAACTAGTTCGAGAACTGACTGATTAATGTCAATGGTGTCGAGCTAGCCCTAAAGATAGGCAACACAGGGATAATACAAAGTTTGGCCAGTTCATGCTGGAATGGCGGTACTTAGTCTATTTGACAGCTCGCCGACACGTTCAAATAAAAATTGGACAGTTTGTTCAGCTCGCTCAGCTGCGGCAAGTGCCCTATCTCTGTTACTTTGCCTTTCATTTTCAGCCATTTTTTTGTCCGAAGCGACTCATGTGCACGTGGTCACTGTGTGATCGATCGATGCTCAAATTTCAGTCGATATTCTCGACACACGATTTCCATTTCCAACCTCGCATGTCGATTTCCAAACTCGCCTAACGATTTCCAATCTCGCACGTTATGAATTTTTATTTTCACCGCATGATTTCTGTGTCGCCTAACGATTTCTGTTCTCGGATACTTTTTTCTTGGTTTTGGACACTTTTGTCACGTATGGCTTGCCATAGTTGAGACTTGCATTGCAACCGAAACAAGAGAATGCCAGCGCGCGAGAAATTCGAACCGCGATTTTGACCAAAATAAATTGCTTGGCGCTAAATAAAAAATTATAAAACTGAATGTTTTTTGTTTCCATGTTTCTCTTGGTGTCGTTTGCAGTTCCTCTATGCTGACGTCTACGCAACCCCTTGGGATTCATTTTCCAGGGCTTCGTGAGGCATTAAAAGTCATTATGAGTCACGTTGCAATTTTAAGGCCTTAAACTTTGTAAAATTGCTCCCCGAGTTCTTGAAACACAAAATTTGAAAGAAAAAATTGATTTGAGTGCCCAAAAGCAATCGCTTTTCTATGTATTCTTGGTATATTCACAGTCTTGTGCTACTCAGTCGGACAAGTGACGCGTCTTGTTTATTCCTTTATGCGGAGCGTGCAAAGTAGTGGAAGAAGCCTGGGTACGATTTACAAGCCACACGACTTTGTCTTCTGTAAAGTCTTGAAGGCCTTAAAACTTATTGGTCTTGAGCTAGTGGACCATGGTTTGTACACATTACCATGCTATATATTCCAGCCTCTTGGGGACTGATCAGAAAGTATAGAGGGGGTTGGGCCATTTGTGCAAGGGAAGCTGAAAACTTCAGAACAAGCGTTGGAAGGTGTGCTTCAACCCACGGATCAAGACAATTTGGAAAATCTGACCGATATTCAAGGTGCACCTGTTCAATGTTCTAATGAAAGAGGTAGTGTCTTTAAAACTCTTCTTGTATTAACTCGCTTCAACAACGAAAAGTTCTGTTTCTACTAGTCAACTTTTGTAAAATATCGAATGAGGCAAGTGCCTCATTCCGATTTATATGAAATCACTTCTGTCAGCGGAAGCTGCGCTGCTTGTATTCGTTTAAGGGGGGTGTTTTCAAATTGGGAGGCCCATTAGGTTTTCTTGGATGGGTCTATAATGAGTCAATATCTTTAGTGTGTTACCAGTTCAAAATTTTTCTACCCCCCCCTCCTCCTTGTTCTTTCTGACCAGTCCCTTAGCACAAGGGGGGGGGGGAGAGTTTGACTAGAAAAATTTTGAATTGGTAAGACTTGTTTTCATATGGCCCACCCCCAAGCTATTGCTGTTAATACTAATGACCCATCCTAAAAACCTAATGGCTCGCAAAATATGAAAACTTTCTTCTTAAATGAATACAAGCAGCATAGGTTCCACTGACAAGTGATTTCATGTAAATCGCATTGAGGTACTTACCTCAATTGATACTTTACTAAAATTGACAATTTTTCACTTCATAACCTAAGATTATTGCAAAATACACGAAGTTTCGACAAAATACGCGTTTTGCTAATGAACGAAACATTTTAGTAGACTTCGTCGAAAAGGTACAAAATTGAAACGAAATGTCTTGCAAAATTAAAGAACGGAACGTTTCTTTTTACATTAACACTACTGTGTATAAGGAATTGATATGAATATTTAGTTGTAAGCGCTGGTGGTTATGAACTTTTTTATTCTTATCACTCAGACAGAAGGGGAACCGCCTCTCGGCTCAATATTTGACTTTTGATAGGAGTGAGAAATGGGAAGACCTAACCCATTTTTAGCGCGGCTTCTTCAAGCGGGAGGCACACCTCTGAGAATGTACGATTGTCGTGATTCCAGTGATCGTTGTTTATTCATAAGCTACACAAAGAAGGTAAGCACCCAGACACTGAAATGCTACGTCAAGTTTATTTATTTCTCACCTTAGACCGTATCAAAATACAACAGCAATTCCTTACAGTTTCTCTGTTTTAGAAGACAGTGAGATTTCACCATTGCCAACAAATTTTCTACTTACTAAAATTCAGCTGAAGATTAAACGCAAAAAATGTGCAAGCCTCTAACATTCGTCACCAGGTCCCAATATTTGAATAAAGTTTTGCAGCAAAATGGCCGAAACGTGGACCAATGAACAACAAGAATCAAAATGTCTCCTTAAAACAAAACCTTAAAATTAGTTAGCATAGATGATCTTCTTTATTAAGCCTATGAAATTTCAATTTTGCAGCTGAATGACCGAACTGAAAGCTCTTCAATAATTTTGAAATGACTGGTTTGAGTTTGTTCATCAGCAAAACAAAACTCACTAAACGTCCAACGCAACTCCCAACCTGTGAAGAAATTGCAGCAGAATGTCCGAAATGTGGGAGCGAGTAGAACGATAGAGACTTTTTCTTTTAGCTCTTTGAATATAGGCCATGCAAATATTTTTCTTTTCATACACTATCCTAGAAGTATCACAACAGGGCCTCGCTGGGTTCTTGAAACTCTAGTTGACGTGATAGTCTTTCTTTGTCCAATCACTGTATACTAATTTTGCAACAGAATATCTGAAATGAAGTGACAGTTTCAAATTTCAATTTATCTGACTAAATTAGCCTCCTTAAGTTTTGACTCAATATCCAACCCTGAAAGTGATTTTGCAGCTGAATGTCCGAAATGTCGGAGCGAGTAGAATGAAAAGGGATTTTCACATTTGGCTCTTTTCTTGTAGGTCTTTCAAAAATTTTGTTTTCATACACTATTCATAAACAAACCATAACTGCCTCGCTGGAATGCTAGAATTTTATTCATTGCAGAAGGATGGCAAAATAAAACAACTTGGCTAAGCTCTTTTTACCAAGTTAAAAATCTCACTGTCTTCCATTACTACGATGCAACGTTAATACAGATACTATTTCTTCTATTTCTGTATTTGATTTATCCCTCTTGTGAGGGGGTGAACTTTTTGCCGAAGTGGGTTTTTTGATAAAGGCCCGATATATGCCTTTTTTCAGGTGATCTTAAACAAGTCCAAACTCGAATTAGACCTTATAGATAGTTAGAAATGCAATTAACACAATGATCATTTGGCCAGTATGCTATTGTCGGTTGTTGGTTAATTTAAAGTACCTGAAGAATTGGCCTGGTCTGACCGGCGGTCCTAAACGAACTTGACATTTGTTAATGCTTTTAGTTTAATAATTTTCACCACCCTTGTTTCATTCCCTAAAGTTAAAGTTGACCCATATTGAAAATTAAAACTTGGAAGTACGTTATATAAGTTTCAACCCTGTTTATACTCAACGAAAATCCTAATCTCTGAAAATCTTTGAGCAAAGTGTTTGCTTGTCGAGTGAAACCAAAACTAGTCAATTCAGAGAAAGCAAAAGAATGAATAAACTAAAAAAAATGTTAATCTACCAACTCAGCCAGTCTTCGTTAAATTAATTCCCAGTTAAGCTAGTAGCCGAGCACCGATATGTCCGTGTCCAAAACTTGGTCAAATTTCTGGAAAAAAGATCAAAGGGGCTGTTAGAATATAGCGGAGAGATTGGCGTAGTTGTTAGGTCTTTGCCTCCCGATCCCGAGGTCCCCGGTTCGATTCCCGGCCTGTTCGAGGGCTAAATAATGGGGTGACCTTCCCGTTAAAGGCCATACAGCATTCTGTCCATTGGGGTCGGCAAAATGAGTACCCGCATACATATAGAGCTTTGAAGCTGCTGCCAGTTGCGCCTGTAAATTCTTCCGGTCCGCTGGAGGTAAATTGATCATTGTAAAGTGCCTTTGAGCATTCATATGAAAAAAGGCGCTATATGACTGCACACTTTAGAACATATCTTAAGAGACTTGCAAGATTTTATAATTTATTCCTCAAGAAACAAACCAACCGAGGAGAAAAAGCTCTAACTTCACGAACTCCGTTTGACTACTGGGTCGCCTATCTTGGTTCTATAAGGTGAAAAGAGCTCGATCAATTTGAACAACTTGCTGCTAAACTATGACGAATTAGGCGTTTAATAACCAGAGACGAAACTTGAAAGTGTCTATAACGATAACAATTTTTGTAACCACTTGGAGTTTTTTGGAAACTAAGGACGTTTAAAAAACGTATTTTTGGATTCGGTCGTATTCTCGATTTGAAGTTTAAGTTTTGTTGTTACACGACCGCGTTTTAAGGAGGCTGGGTTATGACGTCATTCCCGGACAGCTCTGGATCAAAATACAGCAAGATGGACGTGTTTGAATCAGAGGTTTTTGATTCAGAAGTACATTCCGATTCCTTTCATAGTTCTCAGTTCTTTTGCTCCTTTGTGTTTAGAAAAGATCTTATTTGCTCAATATCACAAGTCGGGAATGATGTCACATCCCAGTTCCCTGAAACGCGGTCGTGAACCAAGTTGTCTGAAAATTTTGCTAGTTTGAGCAACTGCAGAAAAAAAACCAATTTGACCAAATTTCAACTATTTTTGCAGAAGTACTTTAAATTGTATATGAAATGATATGATGAACCAAAGAAAAATATTACCGTTATATGCACTTTAAGCATGAAATTTCTCATCACTCAAAAGTTAATGTAAATGCCCGGTTCCCATATTTTCAGACTTAAAGCGTTTTGAAGGACCACGTGTCGTAACAAGAGTCATTACCTAGCAACTGTGTAAAGAAACGCCCATGCTGATTCAAGACAATAGCAACAACATTGTAAGTGGAGGGAGTAAGGTAAAGTGATTACGAAATGACCGAGTGATATAATACGGGTGTCTCCTAAATCGGCATCGATTCCTTTAAAAGTCCCAATTCCTTAGTGTTTTTTTATCACATACTCAAGAAGCGACGGGAGAACGGGCAATAGGACTCGAAGTCCCCTTCGAGGTCTGCCACCCAGGACCTACGGTTTAAAGTACTCGTCCTAGAAACCCGGGGGGTAGTCCCCTGAAAAGTGGGCAGGGGTGTTCGACAGAGGGATTTGAAATTGACCTTAAGAGGTACGCATGAAGAGGCTAATTACATACCCTAAAAGGTAGTACGACTTTTGACACAAATTTGCCTTGAAAGCTATATATTTGTCCCTTAAAGACGTGGGATCAGCCACAGACCCTAAAAGGTAGGCGAGGATCTAATTTTCGACCCTAGAAGATCCGTCAAGCACCAAATCACTTTTAAAGAGACTCTCTCCCCCTGTCTGAGAAGACGCGAAGGTCTAACCGTTTGCAGATGTTGAAGCAAGCACAGTAGAGTAATGATAAGTTGAACGTTACAAAACCTAGACCAAAATGAAAACCCATTCGTATAAGAGCCTTTCCAAAAATTGTAAGTCACAGAGTTTAATAGTTGCGGCGGGGTGATAGAATTTAGGAGAAAACTAATTCCAACACCAAGCAGTACACTTACCCTATTTCACTCTGTAGATACTATTCACATAGCCACCTCCCATTCCTTCCGCACACTCGTCTGCTTTCGATAGGCCGTGTTTTTTAGCTTCCGCTTCAGAAACATCCCCTGACCAGCACTCGTGACCAGCCTGGATGCCGAACAACTTAAAAACAACGAAAGAATGAGATCTCTGGTGCAGTGGCCGACTGGTTTACACTAAATTATGACTAGAATATATCTCTTAGAAGAACATTTCTAACCCAGCTCAGAACATAACAGTTGCATTGTGCCCTTGAAAAGAACCTTTTGTAAAACAGTACAGTTGGACCCTGATAGTTCGAACTCGGATAATTCGAATTCCCCGCTAATTTGAAGTAAAGTTTTTTTCCCTTGGTTTTGCCCCGGTTTTCTTAGTCACTTTACCTCGGATAATTCGAACTTGGATAATTCGAAGTCTCTGCTAATTCGAAGTACTTTCTGTTCCCATGGACCAGATTTTAGCCCGATAGTTCAAAGTTTAGTTACTGGATGAATGAAAAAGCACAGAAGCTGTTGGAGTTGGTATGATTCACCAAACAGTTACGTTCTAAAACAGTTCTTATTTCGACACGAAAACATTTCACAGGTCGTTAATCCTTTTATAAATGCCTAAAACGTTCACAGTACGTTCTAGAATCCCTTTATGACGACGTGATGAAAATCCTTGGGCTAAGAATCTTTGTATTGGTCACTTTTATCCCTTTTTTTTTCTTTTCTTAGAAATTAGAAAAAAAACCTTTTTGACGAAAACATTTTTGTATGTCCAGAGACGAACTGATCATTAAGGGAAAAGGTCAAAACAATGGTACTTCCTAGGAACCCAATTTAGGGGATAGGGTATTATGTGCGGCCACCCACCACCTTTTTTCAAAAATGCTGAGTTTCAGGAGCAAATATCATGTTTAATAAAATAGATATTGATAAAGTGCATGCACCAACGCCTTCTTGGTGGAGAGAGGAGTTCATAAAACAATAAAAACCAATACCCCTAAATCAGGTTTTGAGAAATTGAGCTCTGAAAAAGTGGGGAGGGGTGGGGTAGGGGGTATGTGCCTCCACCTACCACCTCCCCCGACAAAATTGGGTTCATTAAAAATACCATTGGTTTGACTTCTTCCCTAATATGTGAAAATAGAGCAAATAAAGCTATTCAAAGGTGAAATTAGCGTATCAACTCTTGACCCCTATAATTCGAACCCCTGATGGTTCGAAGTATTTTGCATTCCCCTGAGACTTCGAATTAACCGGGTCCAACGGTAATCGTGCAGAGTTTTTTCATTAACTATAGTTTTAGATGTTTATGTTTATACTGAAAATGTCCCTGCCAGATTAGTATTCTTGAAACATTATAAAGGTTTCCACTCTTAAATGGTTATGAAGATTATAAAATGCCTTTTTTACGATCTTTAAGGATCGAAAGTTAAAGATGTCCCTGCCAGATACTCGGGGGATGAAGCAGATTATTTCAATTCAGGATGTTTATAATCGTTTAGGAACATTTCCAAATATTCAAATTCCAAAGGTAAATATTCTCAAATATTCATATTCCCCGGTCTGGCTTGCCTAATATTCATATTCCGAGGCCAAAAATATGCGAATATTCATATTCCGAGGCCGAAAATATGCGAATATTCTTATTCCGAGGCCGAAAATATGCGAATACTCATATTCCAGGGCCAAAAATATGCAAATATTCATGTTCAAATATTCCACTTCATCCCCCGTAGATACAAACGTGAGTATCAAAACATGTGCGGAAAAAAGTCCGACTTTGATACAGACCTGCGCCGTTGTCATTCTTTCATAAATCAATTAGATAAAACGTTGGATCGAAATTTTAGTTTCCCTGACTTCTTTCTTTTGTTTCATTATCTTTAAGTACGTGGACTGCTTTGCATCATGCATGTATTAATCCTACTTTAACAAAAAAATTTGAAACTGGCTACTTTAATTTGAAAAAAACTTTCGAACCTTACACTTTCTATACTTTTAAATTGGCGAAAACGCCATGTTAGGATAGTGAAACAATTTGGTTCAAAAGGTGCATGAGACAAACCCAAAGGGGGAACTTGGCCGTTTCCAGCAATCTCCCATTGTATTGGAAGATGGTAAACCCGATTTTTGAAATCTACTTTGCAGTCTAGTTTAAAATTTTCGAACGATGAAACTTGCGGACGTTTTCGTTTTTTTCCGAAAATGTAATAGTCCAATTGTTTGTGTACTAAGTTTGCTTTGTGTGTCATAAAAATGTTAGTTTTTACAGCAATGTGTGGGATAAAGTAACCGACATTAATTAATCAGTTTAAATTTTAGCAAAAAGAAAACTTTAAACATAACTTACGAATTATTCGCAAGAACCTTTCATTTTACCTTGTAGGATTTCGCAGCTGCCTTCTCACGGCATTGTCCGACAGTTTCGACGGACCCTAGGTACCTCGGTAATCCCCGGTTAGAGCTATCTCCATAGCAGCCCACATATAATGGATCAGCTGTTAACAGATTAACAAAAATGAAATTAGAGTAACCGAGTTTTACCCAACTCTTTGTAAATTTCAAAAGAAATATGATTGGAAAACAAAGAATTTCGTTTCCATAAAAAGTCGACTATCGAAAGAATACTTTTTAGCTATGTTTTTACGCTGTGTTCATTTGTTACTTTTTAAATAAGGTATAATACAACTTGATCTATTTGTCAACTTATTTTTTAGCTACTTGTAGTCTTTTTCCAGCCCTCATGAACAATGGTAAATAAAGTTTAAAAAACGAAGAATTGTTAGTTTATATTTAAATAATGTATGTTTGGTCCATACAACTTTTTTATTATTAACTCGTATTAGTTATTTATTTACCATTATAAACGCGTTGCATCCCGGCCTTTCCCCCGATGAAAAGGGCCTGGGTACGAGGTTGTCAGTCGTTTTTGACTACCGAGTCAATTGTGGTTTAATTGGTGACTTGAGGAAAAAGTGACGTTGTTTTATGTGGAAAGAGGTAATTAGAAACAAAGCTTGTTTGACAAATGTTACGTTGTTTTATGTGGAAAGAG
>JAOBAT010098247.1:3646-16329 GCA_026413305.1 Hydrozoanthus tunicans
TGAGCCAGTGTGTGACTTTGCAAGGTCTGCAAGAGAAACTGCTCCAAGTGGGGACGATGACAAGGAGGCAAACTGGCCTCTTATGCCTTCTTGTGACTGATCCTTGTCCGCTTGGCTAAGTAAAGATGATTCCAAAGGTGAGCCAGTGTGTGACTTTGCAAGGTCTGCAAGAGAAACTGCTCCAAGTGGGGACGATGACAAGGAGGCAAACTGGCTACTTATGACTTTTTGTGAATGATCCTTGTCCGCTTGTCCAACTAACAAAGAGTTGTCCGAAGATGCGCCAGACTTTGTCTTTGTGTCTAGAGTCTGGCAAGGAGTTCCAGATGATAGCTCTGAAATAGAGTCCTTAGCTCCTGAGTGTAACATTTCCTGGACGGGCATTTGAGCAGCAGAAAACCCACTCAATAGAGAAAAGTAACCAGGTTGAACTTCTGATCTGCTATCTAAAGAGTGCGGCAAGACTTTACTTTTCTCCTTCAAAAATTTTGGGCCTTCTGGATGAGAGGATTTGGTAAGTAGCTGAGATAAAGGACTCGGTAGTGCCAAAAGAAAATTTTGTTTATCAGATGCACTTGAGAAGGAAGACCCACTTAATGTTGAAAGATGACAAGATTGGCCAGCAAATGCAGGACCTAATGACTCAGCATTGTGTGGCTGGTTGGCATTACAACCGTCTCGCTCTTTAACTATTGAAAACTGACTATGTGTGTTTGTACTAGACTTTTTAACTCCTTACCTTGTGGGGCCAGAGATTGATAAGACACAAACAAGTTGTAAGGGGAAACACAGCAATCAAACAAAGGCGAACATGCAAAAAAGACAGAACAGGCTATACTTTAGATTTACTGCATATTATTCTGGCCTTAAAGAGTAAACAACGGTTACTGGTTACTCACCTACCCCTCCCTTATGTTAAGGTTAAAGTCAAGGTTAGGATAAACTCTAGCTTTAACTTTAGGGGAGAGGTAGTTGGGTCGTTTACCACAAACCAAGTAAAGCAGCTTTAAATAACCATCATTTGTACCAAATAAGTTTATCTGCAAACCGTTGTTCAGGCAGGGAATCTACCTTATTGCATGAATTCTAACCAGCATATTAAACTAGCTATTTGGAAAAATCTATTTAGCGACTTTTTAATCTAGCGTTTTTCCATAAAATTTGGAACATAAGTCACTTAATTTTGGTACTTTTTCGACGATGTAGTAGAACATTAAATTCACTGATCATGTCTCATCATCTGATGATTTGTAACACAAGTGACCACGCCATGAGAGACAAACAGAAATTGAAAAATAAGACAGGAATAAGGACATTTTCGCTGTACTTAAAAAATGAAAAATGATTTCCATGCGGTATAATCGAACGCAAAACAAATTAATTGTGTGAAACGGACCAGATGGCAAACTTTCTTATCAGACTAACATTATTTTAGCAACGATTTCAATATTTAGCAACACTTAATTTAACAAAAAATAGCTGGATTTGCTGAATTAAAGTGTTGCCAAACTTTAATATAATAAGGTACTAATATTTATTCCCATTTTACTTGATAATCAGTTTAAGGTAAATAATCATGCTAGTGTGTACATGCTCGTAAAGTAGCTATGACTTGTACTGCTTAGTAAGGAAAGGGTTCACAATATTTTCAGGTTGTGTAGCATTGTTGGTAATTCAACAACGTGACCAAATTAAAAGGTTTCATTGATCATTAGTGAGAACGTTTTTGAGTAATCATACTCACCTTTTGAGTTTGATGCTGCAAGAAGCTTCAACTCCTTGGTCCCTGTAATAAAAATGGCAACCGGAGGAAGGAACTCAATGAGCCATACAACAACTGACATATATTATTGCAGGCGTAAATCCTCATGTTTGTTATAAAAAGCAAACGTTATTTCTCCTCAAAACAAATAACAAGAGCATTATTAAATATTATAGAAAGCATCCTTGACAAGTGTGGACTGGTATGCAAGTGATAAGACCACTGATTGGGTGACTGAACATTTCTCACTTCAGTCCTTCATCGAATAGTAAATACAAAAACAATTGTTCATTTTGAACACCAAATGTTGATGAGTGAAAAGAAGAAAACCATGATCATTTTGTCAATTTTGTTGTTTCTACATTGCCAAAACACAAGGCTGAGCTATTAACATTAAAGTTAGCAGGCGAGTCTTATTAGACAGACAATACTGTCTTTGACAAAACAACAGTTAATTACAACTTAATTGCATAACAACAATATATAAGTTTGAGGAAACATGAAATTTCTAATTCTAAAGTAAGCATTATGTAATAAGTGTAGCTACAAAAACATTGAAGCATTTGGTGTTTACTGAAGATAGACAAAATTAATACTGATCTGAAAAAAAAAGGTAAAGGTCTGGACACCAATAATGAACTAGATTTAACTAAATAAAAAATGGCATGAATAATGTTCACCTTTTACCTTTGACTAAGCCATTCAGAAGACACAAAACACGGATTTGATCTGGGCAACACTGACTCGTTGTTTGTTGCCAGATCTTAAAATTATGTTACTTAATACTACAAAGAAAATACTAACTAAGTTAAAATCCCTCGAAATTGTTTGAAATAAAAATTTTACAACATTTTTTAACAGGAAAGAGTTTTTCAAACAAAAACCACATAACTCACTGCTGCTTTGTCACAGGTTACCAGTCCCCGGCCTGCTCAGTCAAAATTTCCATTCCAATCTTTTCTTAATAAAAATCAAACACTCACAGGGAAAATTTCTTTGGTTATTTGAATTTTGAGTTCAAAGACAACAACAGTTTTAAGGTCATTCCATCAAAATAGAAGCTGCACCTAGATTTTTGTCAAACTTTCCTCATTTGTCAATAATTATATGCAAACTGCAAAAATGAAATAAAAAAGGGGTGTGCCCTTGTTAACTTTTGAGATATGATTGATACAAATAACCCCTCCAGGGCTATTTTTCTGGTGTTGTAAGCTTGAAGTTAAAACTATAAATTTCTTTTGTAGCCAATCAAGATAGCATCAAGGAGTGTAAGGGAAATAAAGGAAGATAAGTTAAAGAGTTCTCCTGGATTAGGAGAATAATTTTCTCATGATTTTCAGCAAAAACATTTTTGGTAAGGAGGCATTTTTGCGTGCTTTTGTTGTTACTATTTTTCAATACCTCAAAAAAACAGTGTTTTCTAGTCTATGTTTTTTATATTTTCCCACACTTGCAACACTAAGATTTTTCCTATTCTTTCTCTTCAGAGAGTTGTGTTGAAATTTGACTGATTGACGAAAAAAAAATGTGGGGTACCTGTGCTTGTTTAAGAGAAACTCCAGGAAAACTTGCAAAACATGTGCTTTTTTACCCCATTTCCAAGGGAGACTGGAACCGAGTTAAACAAAAAGCCCCATATATTATGAAGAAAACTACTTTTTTTGCATCATTTTTCTGATAATAATGTCTTCGAGAGCTCAACATTCACTAGAATATGACAAAAACGTACAAACATTTTAAAATTTCTAATATGCGCAGTAAAGATGCCCAATGCAAAACTGGGGAATTACCTTAAGCTAAAAGTAAAAAATTAAGCTTGATAGGGACTTTAACTAAAAAAAATAATCTTTAGTCACTTGGTCATGTTAACAGTACATGTTACTACTATAAAAAAACTCATTTTAAAAAAAATGTTTTGCAATATTTTTAAATGTTAGTTCTATGGGTCTGGGTGGGCTAAAGCCCTACTGATAATTTTGCTGAGAATGTTCTTTTGCAGTAATAAACATAATTTAGTAACAGCACTTTATTCAGCAATTTTGACTTTTGAGGGACTATGTTAAGCGATGTAACTGAATTTCATATTGGTTGATAGGAAAAAAATGCTGTTCCTGCAATCCTAGAAGTTTGAAATTTCTAAATTTTCTGGGGGAACATGCCCCTGGACTCCCCTAGAAATGGCTATTCGCGAGCTTAGCCCCAAAAATGCCAAATATACTCTGTGGTCCTTGTTCCTTCAATAGAAATACTTAATAAAATTACTTTAAAATTGTTGGTCGTACTTGTTCATTAGTTTAAAGATAATAAGAATACTTTTAAGTTAAAAACTGCACCAACATAACCAACAGCTACACAGTATTGACTTAAAAAACAAACAACATTATAGTGTCAAGGACTGCCTCCTCCTTAAATATTAAAAGTATCTTTTAACATCAGTTTAACAGTTTAAACAGTACATGACTTGTGCAGTACCTCCATTTAAAATGTCATCCAAGGCCTTCTCAACGTCAAAGTTGTGCCTCAACACGGCATCAACTGCTGTTGGCTCATGGCAAGTCTCTCCAAGGATTGAGTGAAGCTGGTCCAAGCATGATGATAGTTTGGCTGAAATTATCATAAAAGCAACTGTTCATACGGTTTAACTATTAACCAACAATACATTACATATCACCATATCTTCATGCTGAAACACTTCAGAAACAACACATGTTAATTCTTCTTAAACTAGCTCGTTTCGCAAATAACTTATTATTCCTCCTGGCTACAACAACTCAGTTAGCACTGAAATCCTTTTATTTTTTCAGTCAGCAGAGGATGATTCATAGTAGGTTAAGATGGTTTCGTTCACAACTTGATAGGGGGTATCTGGGCCTTTACTGCATAACAGAACAAAGCGACTCCCCCAACCCCCCCCCCCCCCCAAGGGCAGTAAAGGAAAAAAAATAAAGCAGATTTTCGCATTACAGCTCGAGCAGTTCTGATCTTGATAATAACTTCCAGTACACATGTCATGCTATTGTATCTAGACAAACTGGGCTTACAGGTATTTCTAGTTACCTATTTGTCTCCTATGGTATTTAATCATGATAAACAGGGTCTATCACCCACTTCAATTTTAAACTCAACCATGGATGGATGTAAATTTGATTGTTCTTTTATTCTTGGTTTGAATCGTGGCGTGCACTACTAGTTAAAAGGGAAAATGGCAAAACCAACCTCTGAATGCTATCATGTTTTATGTGTATTCAAACTAAAAGTTGTTCTGCAAGCTTCTGAGTAACATGCGGCTAACTAAAGCTTCCCTTCAGCGAATACATAATGGAATGACACACCAAATACATATATAAAAACAGTAATAATCATTATAAGAATACCTGATAAGTTATGTTTATCAATAATTTATGATCTATAATTCCAAAGAGTGAAAAAATTTCTAACTTAAATGTTTTAGAAAAGACTAATATGACTGCAAACATACCATCACTAACAGGGTCCAGTTGAGGTCTCTTGTAGTCTTGCGACTGCTGTAAATGGTCCTCCTCTTCTGACTCCTCCTCCTCTTCCATTACACTACCCATGTAATGACCAAGTTCACTAGTATCTTGGCTGTTAGTTCGACGGTACATAAACTGTGCAACTGCAATCAAACACACAAAGAAAAGCAACACCTTATGAAACAACTACAACACCCTTGCAAAAACAACTAGGCACAAAATCTAACCAGAGGTCATTGGACCAAGAAGAATGATGGTTCCAGAGAGGAGTGAAAGAATTCATTTGGGAGAGAGAGGGTAGAAACACCAAATCTTAACAAGAAGGGGGGTCAATGTTTCCAGCTTTTGCATGTGTGGGACAGGTTGCTTTGCAAGATACTGCGCTGTCTCTCTTGTGGCAAGTCACATGCATCACATGACTGGTCACATACTTCATGAAGTCCATTGGGTTTCACACAAAATGTCAAAACAAGAAATAATACATCTAGAAAGAGATTTGGGCAGTTTGTTTATATCTGTTGAAAGTCATATACATAATTTTATAAGAACTTTAGCCACTGATACAAAGATTCCTGATTCCAAAGATTGCTACAGAAAACAACATCACTAACACCATAACTCCTGTTGTTAGACAATTTAAATTGATATGTACGTAGCTGTACAGGGTGCCAAGGTCACTATCACAAAGACTGCTTACCTGTTGTTGGAGAAACTGCCAGGTCATAATCTTCAACTGAATGTCCATAGACATCTTCTGACATATCTACAAAAAGGAGGAAGTTTACATAACTTAACAGAATCAAAAAGAAAGGAACAATTACAAGAACATATCATTTGGGCAGTCAGTGATCACATATAAATCAAACAATTCATTTGACCTAGAAAGTTGCAAAAGATATTTAAAAAAACTAAAAACATTTTTAATTGGATTCTGATGATGGCAGCAGTGGGTTGCTGAAACTTTAGCATCACTTATAATTTAACATCAGGTGAAAACAAGATTTTTATGGAACCTAGAAGAGTGTTAAATAGCGGGTTGTCCAGTTAACAAGTGAATTTTTACAGCATGTAAAAACAAATTTATACTGATAATATGTATACAGTATCTGTAGTTTCATTTTAACCTCTGGTTTAAATTTTTTGAACCAAATTGAGACGATTAAACTGGGTTCATTTACATTTTAGTTATCTGTCATCCCGAACTTATGTCCTTAAACAATAGAACAAACTAGTTTTGTCATGTCAGCACCGAAAAAAATACTTACTGTATTGTGTAAACACTGAACCTATAATTAGTTTACTCATCCCATTGTTAATTTGGCTAACAAAAGCTTTTGTTTTGTACTATGATAACCAATACAAACCCATGGAATAAACCAGTCACCTGATGAGTGTAGAAACAAACAATGTAGCGACTGAGTGACAGGAATCGCCGTTTCCTTTTTTTGCCTATGCAAGCTCTACTTTCAGTAAGTATCGAGCCCTCTTCCCAATATGGTTCAAAGTTTTTTACTTATACACATAAATATCCGTGTATGTGGTCAATTGTTGTGCCATAGAGTGCTCGATGTTCTGTTAGGGTAGAGCTTTTATACAATAATCAGTGGTTAGACAAAGTCACATTTTGATTCCCATTTTAATCAGACAGCGCTGTTTCTTCCCGACCAAGGTCCGCACTCGTCAGTGATCAAACAGAGAATATTTCAACAAAGTGCACACAATTACTAATAATAAAAATTCTACAATTATCATTTCACATATTTTAGAAAGAATTTGTCCCTGAGATGGCATTTGCTTATTGTAACAAGCAGATTTGTCAACCAACAGAGCACACATATCTTAAAGCTTTATATGAATTGCAATAAGAATTTTTATAGGTCACATTAAAATAATTCCCCAGTTTTGCTGTGCATATCTGAAATTTCAAACTCTTTACACATTTTTGTCTTATTCTAGTGAATGTTGAGCTCTCAAAGACATAATATCAGAAAAAATGTGAAAAAGTAGTTTCCTTCATAATATATGGGGCTTTTTGTTTAACTTGTTCCAGTCTCCCCTAAGAAATAAGGTAAAAAAGCACATGTTTTGCCAGTTTTCCTAGAGTTTCCCTTAAACAAGCGCAGGTACCCCACAATTTTTTTCGTCAATCAGTCAAATTTCAACAGGACTCTCTGAAGAGAAAAAATAGGAAAAATCTGAGTGTTGCAAGTGTGGAAAAATATAAAAAACATAGACAAGAATACACTGTTTCTTGAGGTATTGGAAACACAGCAAAAAGAAAAAAAACACATGAAAATGCCTCCTTATCAAAAATGTTTTTGCTGAAAATCACAAGAAAATTATTCTCCTAACCCAGAAGATCTCTTTATGTTATCTTTCTTTATTTCCCTTATGCTCCTTGATGTTATCTTGGTTGGCCACATGAAGAATCTATAGTTTTAATTTCAAATTGAGAATAACAGAAAAATAGCCCAGGAGGGGGTATTTGTATCAACTATGTTTCAAAAGTTAACATTGGCACACCCCTTTTTTATTCCATTTTTACAGTTACATACAGTACCCCTCAAAAGTATTGACCCATTTGCCACGTTTTTGCCGGGTTCAAACCACAGTCTTGGGCTGCAGTTTAGACACGATATGTTGCAGGCGACGGCAAAAAAAACTGCGTTTAAGACGTGGTATTTTGCTGTCGAAAAAAAACACGGTAAGATAGACAGCGGTCATGTTTGAATAGAGTGTTAACTCCTTTGTTTTGAAGTTCATTCTAATTTAAAATATCAATAGGTACAATAGAAACATAATGCTCTCACGATTTCCGCGTGATACTGTTAACATGTTAAAATCTGTCAGTTACTGTAAGTCGGTTCTAAATGCTTCTGTTACTAACAGAAAAAATAAAAAGTCATTTCTGGAACAGTGCTTAATATAATTTAAACTATTTTAGAATCATACTTAAGTTCAACTCGTAATGAAAAGTGTTTCTAAATTCTAAAAACGATTGCAATCGAGCGAAACATACATTCCACAAGCTGCTCAATCTTTTCACACTGAACTTTTAAAATAGTCAGTGTTGGTCTGATATTTTTTTCATTGAGATTATTTTTTACACCGAATTGGAAGAGTCAAATCTGTTTGTCTTTTTTATCGTGGTGGTTAATTGAGGTTTCTGAAGTACAAGAAATCGAAAAATAAAAACGGCGTCAAAAAAATATAAACAGCAGATTCAGTTAACTCGCGGCTCACGCACCGAGTCACATTTTTCGTCACGTGTTAAAACTTTAATATGACTTGTTTTAAAACTAGACATCAAATGATCAGACCCAAAGAAGTTTGGTTTTGGTGTTTTCTGTATTCTAAACAGAACCCCTTTAAAGTTCTTATCCTCTAGCTGAAAAGATTGAGGAATAACAAACTTCTCAGTAGTTTGTCTGTCAGTTCGAACATTAGAATGGGTTTTGGAAATTGAAGTTAATTGGCTGTTAAAATACTGTACAACTTCTTTGGCTGACAGTTACACTTTCCAAAACGAATGTTTTAAGAACACACAAAATGTTTCTTTACAATCTTTGCTACGAACAATAATTTTAAAAGGTTGAAGACCAAGGCAGTTTTATACTGTATTCAGCATAATGTAATGAAACGAAATGAGCCTGATTCAAAGGAAGTTTTAAAGACGGCTACAGAATGCTTTGAGTGGCATGCGTACGACAAACACTAACATAACAACTTTTTCCTCTTTTTTTGTAAACATTGCAGTGACTTCCTAAGCACCTTGAAATGTAGCAGCGGGTTCGAACTAATTAGTTCAGTTGAGAATCAAGAATTGGAATTTAAGATGTTTTTCTTCTGATAGATAACTCGAGTACTGCAAACCTTTCAAGGTTTTCACACTGAACGATCGCAAGAATGATTTCAAACTTGTTTCTGTGCTAAGAATAGAACAGAAGTGAAATATACAATTTTAAGACATTTGACAGTGCATGAACAAGCACTTCTACATACAGTAACCAACTATTTTCAGCCCATATTTGACTCCTCGTGTTATAAAATATCCGTAATTTCAGTGGCATGCATACGACAAACAACTCAACAAACTATTTTAGCCTGGTATGGCAATAAACCTTATCAATACACCGTGCGTGAGTCCTCGTGTTATGAAATATCTGTAATTTGCAGAATGTCTTCAACGGCACGCGTGCGACAAACAACTCAACAAACTTTTTTAGCCCGGTAAGCCTTTGACTTTGCTAGAATGTCCATTAATGACAGGTCGAAATAGACTGCGGGTGAGTCCTTGTGTTATGAAAAATCTATAATTTATGAAAGGAGAGCTTTAAGGAAGGCATAGAGAAACAGCCATAGAAACAGAACTACGTAGTTTTAAGGTTGGCTTTCTTTGCTACAAATGTATAATGAAAGAAAAGTGCAACAATTGTGACCCTGCATGGGAAAACGTATAATAACGGGCAAAGTGTTAGGCCATTAGGACCGTTTCACGCTTGTTAGGCCTAATGGTTTAACCGTTTGAAGTAAAGGCAGAGCGTTTGCACTAACGGGTTTGACCATTTACGAATTATTCATGAGAGAATCGAGTGTTAGCGTGAGCGTTATATCTAATGGCCCCAAGTTTTTAATCAACCTATAGCAAGCATTTGATCAAACGGCTTTTAGTGTTTGTTAGGTCCCAGCGTTTGGACTTAAAGACTCTTTAATTTATTCCAGGCTTTTATTGAAGTTTTATTGACAAGAAGCTACAATGTTTCGAGGACAAAGATAACCAGACTTGTGTAACTGAGGAGACGGCCGACAATAAAAACTATTATTCCTAACAACCATTATATTGTTTTTACTTTTTTGCAAATCAAGAGTCAAAACATACCCGTGTAAAGATTTAAAACCCCTTAATATCGGCTTATGTGTTGAAAGTCGTATATACAATCATCAAATCGATTGAAATGGTCGGTAAAATTGTACTCCAGCAAAAATCCATGCAGCTTTTTTGCACGGTGCAGCTTCATGCTTTGGTACATGTAAATCCTCCGACAGTCAATACAAGACTTTAGAAATGCTTTCTTTTGTTTCAATGTTTGATCTTGTGAAAAAAAACAAAATTGAGATAATTAATAATGAAAATCTCGATTTAAAATGTTTTACTTTAAGAATATTAGTCACGGATTCAAAGTTTGTCGAACAGTGACTATCGAACACTTGTTTAGTCATCTTCCGACTTGTTTTGTCACTTTCCTGTCAGTGTTTTTCGAAACACCAAACAAAGGCAAACTGCATAGAAGCTTTTTATGACAACTTGTTCCTGTTCGTCAATGCTAGTGTTACATGTACAGCTTATTTTTATACGAAACACCAGACAATGGAGCGATCTATTATAGCTGTATTTCGTTTTCAGCACTTCATTACGTGACCTCGGCTTGACAGCATTTGAGTGGCTTTAATCGGTGTTTTTTGACCTCACTTGTTAAAGAGTTTTCGTCCTCAATCACAAATTCAAAATACTCATAGAGCTATCTAATAAATGAAATACATCTTGTGGAATTTCACTTTTGAATTAACTCATCTTTTTTGCGTAAATTATATATTTAATATCATTTTATTATTCTCAGTTTGTTTTTAAAAAGCCTGTTTAATCAACTGAAACACAAAGATCTCGGACATTATTTTCCGCAGTGCAAATGAGTAGTTTGCAGTAAACAAAATCTAATTTAGCCAACTTTAGTGAGAAGCTTCACACAGAGATTATCACCGATACAGAGTTAAACAAAGCCACAACAATACGAATAAGCCACTATTGTTTGTAACCGCAGTTTTTTTTACCGCGGTCTTCGGTCGCTTTCGTCCAAACCGCATTTGCGGTTTTCGGTCGACCTCGGTGGTACAGCAAAAAACAAAATGGCGGCGGAAGCAGTTTGAACACATCCCAATGGGTCAATACTTTCGAGCGGTACTGTATAATGATTAAGAAATGAGCCTGGTTAGCCTGGTTAGCCTAGTTGGTAAGGCACAAGTAATTCCCAGTGCCGGACCTTCACTCAGGGTCTTACAACAACTGAGGAGAAGGTGCTGCCTTTGCTCTAACATCTGCAAACAGTTAGACCTTCGTGTCTTCTCAGATAAGGATGCTAAACCGTAGGCCCAGTCTCTCGATTTCCTATTGAGGGACTTAAAAGAAACCACAACACTTGTCAACAAAAGAGTAGGGTGATCCCGGTGTTGTGGTCTGTCTCTTCTACTAACTGAGGGCAACTCTAGGGAAATAGTTGTGAGCCATGTAGAGCGGACTGTCTAAGACCCTCAATATCATAGTCAACTGTAAACTATTTTTGAGCGCTTTGAGCATGTACCTATGGAAAGGCGCTGTATAAATGCTAATTACCATTATTATTATAAAGTTTGACAAAAATCTGAGTGTGGGTTCTGTTTCAATGGAATGACCTTAAACAAGGGCACGCACATGATCAAAACAGTACTTACTGAACCAAAATCAACAATTTAGATCGCAAATTTTTCAATAAATGCAAAAATTCAGAAGCAGTAAAATTCAGTACAAAACGTGCGTGTACACAGCACAGCCAGGTCTGATAATCTTGATCGATTTATAATACTCAATAATTATATTCTATACCCAGACATTCAGGATTATCTCCCCTCAGTAATTTGAGACAAAAAGAAAATCAGAAAAGTGATTTTAATACTTTAAGTGAGTAATAATTTTAAATACCCCAGCCAGATGGTTAGGGCTAGCTGAATCAGTGAATGAACATCGCAACGAACATGGTGGATGGCTGGATCGCCCGAAACAAAAACAAAATCTTACCATCTTCATACGAATAATTCCTGTAGTTCCTGTGCCTTGACATGTCGATCGCTCTTTAAATTTATCCTGACGACAAGTAGTATACTGCCATCGTCTGTATGTTAGTAGTCTTGAAAGAGAAGCCTCTCAACAACGCAAATCTTCTTTGACTATGGACGCCATGTTGGAAACACAGGAGCCAACCTCGATTTCAAATCAGCTACCAATCTCCTCTCGGTCAATGCGTGTTCCCTCAGACTTCTTTTCTTTTTTCAGTACTCAACGATTTACCCCCCTTAGGGTTTACAAAAGACCAATTGAGCAGCAGTTTTCAATTTTATGAGATATCATGTTTACCCCAACCCCAGCCATTACTCCTAACCCTAGCAATCTTTGGTTGCTCGTAAAGCGAGGTTTATTTCCGATATTTTGGATCGTCGAGAAGTTTATCGACTGTCTTGAAATATCGGAAACAAACTTTGCAGTTACTAGCGACCACTGTAAGGGTTAGGAGTAAAGGTTAGGGTTGAGGTAAGCATTAATAAGATTTTAAAATCTTATAAAATTGAAAGCTACCGCTCATTTAGTCTTTTGAAAACCTTGGGGGAGGATGGAGGGG